>PVHY01012892.1:23026-43072 GCA_004024945.1 Uropsilus gracilis | reverse complement strand
TGGATGGATGGATGGATGGATGGATGGATGGATGGATGGATGGATGGATGGATGGATGGATGGATGGGTAGGTGGGTGGATGAATGGATGGGTGAACAGGTGCATGGATCAGTGGGTGGGTGGGTGGGTGGATAGATGGATAGATGAAAAGATGGGTTCTATAGTACCATAACTACCATCCTATGATAAAAATCAGATGTTCTACTTTTACTTACACAAATCCTTCATTATTAAAGTTGAATAAAGTTCAAGTGTAAAAAGCACACTAGTTATAAAATTTAGGGTCCTAAACAACATTCAACCCAAAAATAGTTTCTGGGGCTAAGTGGAGGAGTATAGTTGATTTTCATTTCCCTAGGCTTTTCTCAGTCACCATTTAGTTCTATGGCGACTTTACAAATGCTACTGGCCATAAGGTCTCCCCAGCTTCTTGAATCAGTTGTCTTGTCCCTGTAGATGCCGGAGAACCACGGCACTCAGCCAGGTGCTCTCACCCCCTTTCTTGAGCAGTCGATTTGAACCATCCTACCCAGCCCCCACCCTCTGAACTATATTGGCCACCCTTCCTAGTGACCATGTCTGGCCAGCTGCTCCTGGGCTGCCAGCAAGACCAGCCTGTCTGGATTCTCCTCCATGGAGCTTCCACATCACCTGCACTGGCCCCTGGTGGTCTGAGCCCACCATGCATATTCAAGCTGTGCCCCTGCCCAGATTGCCCTTTCTAACCTTGCCTCCTTTGCTCCCCCTTCTTTTTTTTTTTTTTTTTTTTTTTGAGACTAGGTCTCACTATTTTGCCCAGGGAACTGCAGGCTCGTGTTGCCCAGGGTACCACAGATTCAAGCAATCCCCAGCCTCAGCCTCCCAGGTAGCTGGGATTACAGGCACGTGCCACCATGCCCAACTATTTTTTTGGAACTAGATCTCACTATATTGCCATAGGCAGGACTCAAACCACGATCCCCAGTCCCAGCCGTGCTCCATAGGCTGGTGCTTACAGGCATGTGCCACCGTACCTGGCTCCCCCTTCTATTTTATTTATTCCCCAACTGTTTATTTAACCACACAATTTTAGGAGTGCCACTTTTCAATTCCACCTGTGCATGTGTTTCACTCACCCTCCCCACAGCCCCTGTGCCCATACCCAGTCCTCTTCCCTGACTTCTCCCCTCTGCCTTCCACTCCATTGCCTCTGGTAACCATATTTTTCAGACTGCAAGGTTCTTCTGCCCAACCTTATCTCCTGTCTTATCTTGATCTCTGCACCAAGTTCAAATCCCCTTTTGTCTTGAAGCCTGCCACTGTCACACATGGGGCTGAAAGCGCTGGCTGAACCCCTGCTGGACGCTGGAAGCCATGAGCCCAGAGCAGGAACTGCCTCAGCTCTGCAGTCACCCTCACCTGGAGTCGCCTGCCCTGTTCCACACAGTGACCAGAAGGCGCTTCTGTTCATCCTCCTCTTGGACAGGACTGCAAAGCAAACCAGACAGTCAAAGGGTGAGGCGGGGGGGGGGGGTTAGAACCACCATCCAAGCTGAACTCACAGCCCATCATCATTGCAAAATCTGAAAATAACCTAAACACCCAACCAGAAGGAACTAGTTACATAAACCAGTGCACAAATAGTGTAGGAGGTGAATATTTACATACATAAAGAGAGTTTATGTTATATTGTTATGGGCAAAAGGAGGTAACAATACAATATTATAAAACAATTCCGTTTTTTGTAAACATACACACAGCTGGACACATGCGCACACGTATGCAGCCACTCAAATTCAAACATCTGAAAAGAAATATAACAAGGCCTATCAGTGAGGAGTAAGGTAAATGCTGTTTTTTCTTTCTGCTTATCTAGATGTACTATTTTTCCTCGGTACTAAAAAGCATTCCACCCAAAACTTAACATTTTTCCACAAAAAACAAAATTACCTTGTGTAGGGAAGGGAAAAATATTGAAAAAAAAATCAATGGTCACTAGCAGAGGCATATAAATTATCTATTACTTTCCCATTGGTCTCAGAGTTCAGGAATGGGGGGGGGAGAAATAATAATAACAAGAGCTGATGCTTTATGTTACATGATCTCATTTATACAACTCTCTGAGGTTGATATAGCCCCATTTTACAGGTAAGGAAGCTGAGGCTCAGAGGATAGCAAGGTTTACAGTTGGGGAGCATGGATAGGCAAGCAAAAATTCCCTTAGGTCAGAAAATTCCTTCTGCTAAAGGAGAAAAATGTGGCCCAAGACAGAGAAGGAGCATGCCTCCTCTTTTCAGGGTTTGCCAGCTTCAGGTTGGGCATTTCACTCACAAGAAGCCATCAAGGGATGCCTTATCATTGCGGACCTGTGGGCCAGGAGCCAGGGATGCAAGGACACCAGTGAGTGAGAAAACAAAGACCTCCTTAGAAGTAAGTTTTTCTGCTTAGTTCTAGATTTTGCAAATAGAGCTGCTTCAGATAAACACTCCTCCCCCTCTCAAAGGTCCAGTTGCAAGAGGCTCTTACAAGAAGAAGTGCTCCTGGAAGACTGGGTCTCTGCAGTCTGCAACAGTCTGCGTCTTCCGTCGGCGTAGTCGATTATCTTCAGGAATCAAAGAGATCTTGAATGAGAGAAAAGTAAGTGTTACTTGATCTTGGGGTCACGCAGTCACCAAAGCCAGCTGCTGACTATGCATAGCTCCAAGCTGTAGCCTTCCTAGGTCTCCTTCAAACTCTGCAGAGGACAGTGTGGGGGTTTTCAGTCAGACCCTGAGAAGGAATGAGGCAGCCCAGGCCAGAGACCTAGAGTCAGCCAGGGGAGTGGATGGGGCCCTGAAGGCAGCCTCCACCCAGCCAGAGGTGGGGCACAATTCTACTCTTTTTACTATTCTTCCAAGCAGAGAGGTTCCCCCCTCTGATGAGGCAAAAGGCCTCATCTCTTTTCTGTTGCCAGCAGCTGTTGAGATACTCCTTCCCCATGAGGTGAAGGTTGTCCACTGACAAGAGCCCAAATCCATGTTCTCACCCTACTGCAGTCTTCCCCTGCTTTAGGCTTCCAGGCCTGCTCATGACCAACCCTCACCACGGGTTGACTGGAGGCTCCTGTGGTGCAGTGGGGCCTGGGCCCTGACCACTATACTCTGGGAAGCATCTGGCCTTTGGCTCTGGCTCGAAGCAGGCCCCTGTCCCTGTGAGGCCTCTGTCTTCACTGCAAGAACCTCCTCATATGGGCCTTCCCGTCCTCAGAGATACTCCACTGTACCACCCTGGATATCCTGCCAATACGTCCTATTTTAGTGAGGGAAGCAGAACAAGATGTTGCTTTTCATGAGAGGCCTCGGGTTTGTATGTGGATTTCTATCATCCATGCTCTCGTTGTGCAGACCAACATGACCAGTAAGACTCCAGCTCCAGCAGGAAATCCTAGTGACCAGATCAGCTAATGGAAGGGGTCAGTTCCTGTTCAGGGCCTCATCAGTATCTACTGAGCAAATAATGAGAGGTAGCTGCTACTTCAATGACTGCAGACCCTCAGATATGCAGGTATCTTGAGATTCAGTCCAGTGACATGGTCCCTCACCAACCCCCACCCCATCCATAGCCACCCCCAGCACCTGCTCATCATATACCTTCACGTAGGAATCACAGACACCAGGCTCTTTGCTCATCAGGCCTTTGCCTTCTATGACTAAACAGAGAATTAAAAGGTTAGAGAGGGTGGCTGGGAAGGCTGCTAATCTGCGTAATAGCATTGGAGAGTAACCCTGCTCTGGGCGAGTCCATGCCCACATGCAGACAGCTCTCTGACGGAGGCATTGGAAAGTCTATTCAATTCCCTGCATCTTACGACTTGGAAGGTGCTGAAAAAGGTGAAGGTGGTCAGAGGACCCAGGACAGTAAGAAACTGGCCCAAAGTCACAGAGTAAAGGGAGTGACAGAGCTGGGTTTCCATTCACATCTCTTGACTCCCTGCACAGTGCTCTTTCCACCACACATCCTTCCTGAGACAGAAGCGTTCTTGCCCGACCTGATGCAGGTGCACTGGGCTGTGGCTACAGACAGTAGGTGGAGGCTCAGGTTCCAGAAAGAGACAGTCTAGAGCCTGGATCCAGCTCTGCTGCTCACTAAACAGGTGAACTGAGCAAGTGGCTTCTCCAGAGACCCAACTGGCCACATGGGAATGGATTAGTGATAATAATATCTCCCGCCCATGGCAATGCTGATGAATGATTAAATGAGGTCACGTGTCTGTTGAGCGGACTGACAAACAAGTGCAGCTCAACAAACAAGATTTGCGATAGAAAAAGAGTGAACGAGTCAGTGGGGGTGGGGTCCAGGTCCGGTTGTGGACACTAACCGGGCGAGCGGACACAAACACTAGGTCTGACAGACTGAGCTTCTTTTCTATTTTCCCTTCTGTTTAGTTTTGATTGAGTCCCAGGGTTTGGCTCAGATGGAGCTCTCGTGGTCTGAGGTGTGAGGCCTGGGAAGCCAAAGGAGAAAGGGGAACAGGCTGGAAGGGATGAAGGGCCTGAGACTGGGGTGAAGCCAAAACAAACTGTGCAGGACAAATGGAATGGTGGAGGCCAAGATGCATTTTGCAAAAACTGTTTGCACAGCTGGAGTCAGGAGCTGGCAGGCAAAGAACACCCCTCTGCTGGTCCTTGGGAACTTCACCTTGCGCCCCCTCAAAGCCAGGCGCAGAGGCCCCAGGCGCCTGCTGGTCTGCTCTGCTTGGTATCCTAGCTACAGTTGCTGCATGGAACCATCCCCCGTGGTGCCTGAGGGCAGGATCTAGGGTTGACGAATCTCTGGGTTTCCCCTCTCCCCGCGGAGGTAAGGCAGACATGGTCCTGCCCTCACCACTCTCCCATTCTAGTGGAAGGAAACCCCCTGGGGTAGACCCAGGTGACACAGGAGGTCAGGATTGTGATGAGGACATAGAGGAGAAAGCAAAAATTCAGGTCAGGCAGGTGGGTCAAGGGGCTGACTCCTGGGGAAACATGAGTCCTCCTTCCTGAGTTTCGGTGATTGATGGTGGTGGCAGGCATATTTCTTGGAGAATAAAGCTGGGTCTGCAAAGTTATTCAGGAGTCCAGGCAGGGGGACCCTAACAGACATTCAGTAACGATGTGGGAGCTGGATAGAAGGATGACAGAAGGTGAGGTGTAAAATGCTCTAGGTGACACACAGGACCCTCCTTGTTGGGCCCTGGCTCTCCCCACTACCTCCTCATGTGCTGAACCCCAGTCACGTGACATAGCTCTGCCAGTGTATTGTGTTCTCTCTGACCCCCAAGCTCTGGCACTAAGGTTCCTCCTGCATGGGCTGCCCAGTCCCCCATCCTTCCGCCTGGCTCAGGCCTGTCCCTCCTTCAGGATGGATGTGGACACCACCTCTTTGCCAAGTCTCTGCTGCTACCCTCTCAGCACCTCTTAGACAGGAACGGGTGTTTTCTCCCAGGCTCCCTCACCCCTAGCACGGAGCCAATGTGCAATCACTGTTTTTGGCATTTCCAGCCTTCTGTCTAACTTAATAAACCCCAATATAGGGTCTACAATATGCTGGGCACCGTTTGAAGTACTTTACTAGTATTAGCTCATTTAATCCTTTTTTAAAAACCCATAAGTAGGTACCACCATTCTTACCACCATTTGATCTATGAGAAAACTGATCTGCTGAAGTCGACTCAGCAAGAATGATCAGATTCTAGCATTCTAGTTCCAAACACTGATCTTAGCCATTGATGCTGCATTGCCTTGGAAGGGATGGATGGATGAATGGATGGATGGAAGGATGGATGGACAAATGGAAGAATGGACAGATGGACAGATGGAAGGATAGACAGATGGACATATGGATGAGAGAGGGAAGACAGGGAAGTTCTTCTGTAGACCCACTCCACTGGGGCCAAGGATGAAGTTGAAGTGCCATGGGCAAGCACAGCTCCGGCCCGAGAGGGAGAAGGCCCACCTGTGGAGTTCATCAGCATCATGGGCAGGACCGGGCAATGCTCTCTAGAGAGAGTCCTAATGAACATACACTGTTTCCAATGGACACAGGGCAGGATACTGTATACAGCTGAGGAAAGAAGTCTTGGTCCATGGTAACACCCGTCCCTGTCTCCAGGCAGCAGGCTGAGCATCCCCCCCCCACCTCCGTGAGCCCAGCACACAGCCATACTCACTGTGGAGTAGCAGCACCTGGTCCTGGGCATCAATGGACAGCTTCAGCTGACCTACGGACACAACAGACACAACCTCACTTTGTCTCCTTGTTGGTGAAACGTGGCGTATCAGTGACAGGACTGCTTTGCTGACGTGAAGCAATCGAACCTGCACACGGTGTCTAGGGCAAGTGAGATCTCAGAAGTCACCCAGTTCAGCCTCCTCACCACATCAGGAGCCCCTTCTGCAATATCCCCAGCTCAGGATTATATCCCACTGGTGACGGGGAGCTCACTGCTTCACAAGGGAGCCCGATTCGATTGTGGAAAACTCCCACTGTGGAATTGGAAGAATTGTTGCATAAATATTATGCACAGCATAGACTGCAGAGTGAAGGCTTGTGGCCTTGGTCAGAAGCCCAGGGAGGATGCAGGCCAGCCAAAGCACTCCAGCTCTGCTGGACACCTAAATGTATCTGGGAAGGCACAGAGACAAGCTACCTCAAGTGTAGTCCAGGAACCAGCAGCATGAGAAGCATCTGGAAGAGGGTTAGAAATTCAGAATCTCAAGTCACATACTGAATCTGAACACACTTTAACTGGATCCCCATAGAAAAGTCCTTGAATATTTACAGGCTTGCAGAAGGCCCCTTTAAGTAAGAAGAAAACCACAGAGGCCAAAGGGAAAAGCTAGATAAATTTTACTCCATAATAGTAGACAAATGTCTGCTACAATTAAAGAGGTTATAAACTAAGTTAAGAGGCAACACAATAAAAATTACAGAAGGGACACTGAGCTGGAAAGTCAGAGAAGACAAAATGGCCAGCAAACATGAAAAAATGCTTGACTCATGGAGATCTGGGACATGCAAATTAAAATAACAATAAATATCGTTTCCCCTGATCCAATTAACAGATAATTTAAAAGGCATAATGTTAAATGTTGGTAAAGATGTAGGAAAATGGGTAGCACGGGGAGGTGATTTCTGGCAATACCCATTGAATTGATACGTGCATAGCTTTCAGCCTCACAACTTCACTTCCAGGTAACTGTCACAGACAAAACTCACAATGTGCAAAAAGCCTGGCACTTCAGCATTGTTTAAGATACGAGGAAACTGGAAGCCCTTAAAAGACTTTGAGTCTGAAAGTTAGATGACCCAACATAGCTGTGTAATGGAACAGTGTGGGTTGTAAGAGGAACTTGCTGAGACCAGTTTTAAGTGGCATTGCAGGCAAATTGCAGAACAATGCATATAGTGCCTATTTTTCTCTCTCTCTCTCTTTCTCACTCTTCTGTGTGTGTGTATGTGTGTGTGTGTGTGTGTGTGTGTGTGTGTGTGACCTCTAGGGAAGAGACTAGGAATTGGAGGGAAGGAAGCCAAAAGGAATTTTGGTCTATCACAATCGTTGTTATAACAGCCAGGATGTGGAAACAACACAAATGCCCCAAAACAGATGAATGAGTCAGAAAGCTGTGGTATATGTACACAATGGAATATTATTCATCAATCAAAAAAGACAAAATTATGTCATTCACAGCAACATGGATGGAGTTCAAAGGAATCATGTTAGCTGAAATAAGCCAGAAAGAAAAAAAGAAATACTGAATAGTCTCACTTATCTGAGGGATACAGGGAAAACAAGCAAACAGGCAAGAAAAATTTAAAACTGTTAACAGAACTGAAACACAAAGCAAGGGGGAGGAGGGTAAGATTAGGGGAGGGATAGGCACAAGAGACTAAGATGATTCACGGGTGATAAGGTGGTGGGAGAACCTCAGGGTAGATAATGATGTAAATATATAAATAAAATTAAATTTAAAAAAAGAATGTGAGTGCACACGTGAACTATATAGCACTTCTATCATTAAACATAAAGATGAAGCAAAGAAAGATGGAAAGTGGAGAGAAGAAAGGGAAGAAAAAGAGAATGAGAGAAAAGGAGGAAGAAAGGGAGAGAAAAATTGAAAGAGAGAGAGGGAAGGGAAAATGTGAAGATAATAGGCCAAGACTGGAAAGCAGGTGAAGAATGAGGGATTGGATGGCATCTCCTTCCAACTTTTTCAATTTTTTGAAAGACAATATAAAAATTAAACCCCAAGTCGGATGTGGTGGCATGCACCTGTAGTCCAAGAGCTGGGAGGCAAGAGGCCTGGGATCGCTTGAATTCATGGGTTCGAGACTACTTTGGGCAACACAGTGAGACCTGGTCTTGAGAAAAGCAATTGGGTGTGGTGGTGTGCACCTGTAATCCCAGCTACCTGGGAGGCTGAGGCTGGGGGTCGCTTGAGTCCCCGGAACTGGGACTACAAAGTGAGACCTAATCAAAAAAACAAAACAAAACTCCAGGTGATCCTGGACACCAAATGGCCTTACAGCAGGGACAGAGGAGAGAGAGGCCCATGCTTCCCTTCCTCAGTAACATTCAGTTCCCAAAACTTCAAGAGGCCACTGAACTGGATCCACCCAGGGGGCATGCACTGGAGGGGCGAGGAGGGTAGGGCCTCCCAGTCTGCAGTGACCCCACATATCAACCAAAAGCCCGAACAGCTGCTCTATCCCCATGACAACTCTGTCCAGCAGTCGTCTGACTCTGCTTGAGCACCTCTAGTGATGGGGAGCTTGCTTCCTGCAAAGGGAGCCCTTGCCTTCTTGACACAGCTCTGGTCATTCAAGGCTCCATCTTCATTGGGTCAAAAGTAGTCTCTCTTCTCATTGGTAACTGGGAGGTGATTTCTAGCAATACCCATGGGTATTACCCATGGGTCATGGGTGGGACCTGCAGTCTCTGGACTTTCCCTGGTAGACCTGATGTCCAGTTCCTTCTACTACTCTCTATGGCACAGGGAGACATCCCCACATCATCTCAACTCTATCGCTGGACACACCCCATGACACTAAATTAGGGATGGACATGTGCTTTGTTGCTGGCTAGAGGAGGGGCCGGACATGTGCTTTGTTGCTGGCTAGAGGAGGGGTTGCAGAAGGAAGTTTCTGGTCTCAGAACTCTGGAACAACGACTGTAACAAGACCACCACTTGCTTTGCACTTTGGGGTGTTTAAGCTAAGCACCAAGCAACTCAGGCTCCAGAGGAGTCAGTCCAGCTCTTCAGCCATCAGAAATCTCTGCTGCTCTCCTGTCCTGAATGGTGATCCCAGGAGCCCTGGAGGCCTGTCCCAACTTCACCCCCACTACACCCTGTCCTCTCTCAGGGCAACAATGTCCAGGCTGGGTGGTGGAGCTAATCATAGGGCTTGGTGCCCTCTCTGGGCTGTGTGAGATCAGATAACACAGGGGGATGAGGAGGGACTTAGATGGAAGGCGCCAAGAGAATCCACAGTATTATTAGCTCAAGGTCTGAGCAATGACCACTTTAGGGATCCCTGCAGCTGTTTTTTTCCTACAAAAACTGTGCCTGAATCAGCATGGACTGGGAAAGGGCTGCAGGGAAACACACAGGGCCAGATGCAGACTAGAGCTCATCAAGCCCAAGACATCTATGTTTAACGTTTTTTTCCTGACACTCTTCCCAGTGCAAAGCCAGCTCTGACCCCTAACACATTTGGCGTTTCAAAACCAAGGAAACCATAGGCGGCAACTATCCCCAGAGCCCAGGGTCAAGAATTCTCCCAATTGCCTCCCAATGCAAATGGTCCCTGATTCTATTGCCCCCCACCACCACCTTCACAATGCACTGAAGGTAGGGGGGGCGGGGGGGGCAGGTTTGCAGCCCCCATACCTGCCCTCAAAGAACCAGCAGCCCAGTGATCAGACAGGGACCTGGGCAAGGTCAAGGGTGGAGCCAGAGGTGAGGCTGGGCCCAGAGTGAAGACTGACCTAGCAGTGAGAGGAGTATGCACAGCTCCAAGCAGCTCCCCTCCCAGGCCCTGTCAAGCAGAACTCCTTGGAGAGGAGTAGGGTGCCCTTTACTCTGTTATAGCAGAAACACCAACCCAGCAGCCAGGCCCCAGTGCAGGATATAGCCTACCGCGGCCTACCCTCAGGCTCTCAGAGGAAAACTGGGACCCTGTCTTCAGCCCACATCCTCCCCATTAGTCCATCCTACTCAATGCCTGAGACTCAAAGGCCCACAAGTCATCTCAACCAAGCACCTCATTGGGTAGCCAGAACATCCATCCTTAGGATAGAAGGTGACTCCCCCAGGCCCAGTGACTGGAATGAGCCCCAAGCCAAAATTGAAGGCCAGAGAGCTGCCCCAACTCCAGCACTCTATTCTCATGCAGAGTGTGGGTGTTCCAGAACATTCATAGCACACTCATGTGCACCGCAGCATTTACCCATGCAGCTCTACAGTTTGGAACAGAGAAGATGACTGGCAAGGGATAGTGAGCCACAGCTTTTGCTCAAGAAGTCAAGAGGAAGTCAAAGAGGGTGGGCACCAAGATTTATCTCCAAGTTTAGAGAAATAAACCCCAGGGAAGGGGAAATCTGGCTGACTCCCTGCTCTAGGAACCAGTCAACCAAACCTCTCACAAGCCTCCCCTCACCCCAAACTCTGGTCTTTTCAATAACGCCCCCTTTCTCCTCAGGCTCAAGGTGTGGCCTCTGAGAGTGCCCAGGAATATCCAGGCTGAAGGGCCTGAAGTCATCCTCTTCAGGGTCTTAGAGAGGGCACACCCCTCTCTTCTCACAAGGCTGAATGTAGTTGGATACCAAATCTGTCCATGAAGTGTGGTGGTGATGGGTGCCTGGGTAGGTTTCAGAAGTGTATGAGGGAGCCGGGCCAGGGCCAAAGGGAGAACAGCCAGCTCCCCCTCTGCCAGGAAGGATCCTAGATGAGGGTGAGCTTCAGAAGGTGCAGAGAAGGCAACCAACCCAAACACTGTGGGGCATAGGACATGGGAATTTGGATTCATGGGGAGCTGTGGAAGCCCTCTAAGGAAATTCCATTAGGTAGATCTCACTCTATAGAAAACCACAGGAAGTGAAGAAATACTCAGAAAAAAGGGCAAGATGACGAAGGCTGCACACCATTGCTGGACTCAGGGGTCAGCAGGAATGGGTGCTGGAGGGAACCCAGGTTTGGAGGGATGTGCCCAACTAGTGAAGCAGCCAGGACCCCCAAATCCAGTGCACCCCCTACAGTGATTCCCCATTTAAGAATTGTCATGGATTGAATGCCACAAGAAAGGGCAATGACATTGGGACAAAAGCAGAAAAGAGGTGGTGTCTATGTGGAGCCTACACAGCCACCACCCCTCAGAGACTTTCCCCTCCATCTGTGAGGACAAGGATGGGTCTCCAGTGGTGTTTGCAGGATGAGGGAGGGAGACTTGGCAGTTGCCAGGCACCACCTCTTTAGGTCCTAGGTCTCCTCACCCACCCTAAGAATCAGAGAAGGTATGAGAGCTTGACCACTTCCTGCCCTCTAAGGGAAAACATAGACACAGTGGTCTTGGGGAACTGGGGCCACCCAGCTCCTGGGAGCCAACCCAGAGGGAAAATCCTGAGCTCCATTCAGAGAAGCCACCCAGCCTGGTGATGTAGAGGAAAAATGAAGAGGCTGCTGAGGTGCAATGAACATTATGACAGATTGATTCAGCCTTCTTTGGACTGGCTGTGAAACTTGATATTAATGCACCTTTCCAGACTCTTTTCCTCCCAGCATTAGATGACTTTGGCCAGCATAAGTCAGCTAATGTCTCTTGACTACACTTGAGAGACCCCAAGCAAAATAAACCACCCTGCAAAGTCACCCCCAAGTCCCTGACTCACAGAAAGAGTGAGATAACATATGTTTGGTTCTCAAAGTCAATACATGTTGTGCTCATTGTTATGAAGCAATAGACCACTAATACATTGTCCATATTGCTTCCTCATGGGCAACATCAAATAGATCTCTAGTCTGAGGCCATTTTTCAATTTTAAAAGTTGTTACGATAAACTATAGTTCAAAGGCACATCAGTATATTATAACTAAGGAAAAGGATGTCCTCCTGTTTTTGAGGTTCTTCATTTTCCTAGCAAAAAGTTTTGATAGATTCAAACCATGCTCATGTCCACGGAATGGTAAAATCTAGATTGCTCCACCTCTCCCAAACATGTTTATGAACACACTTCACAGGTCAGTTGGTTTTCTCTTCTCCACATTTGCGTGTAATGCCACTGTGCACAGAAAATGCAGATTATTCTTCCTTTCACAATTTTCCCTTATGGTGATATTGCAGTGATTTTTAAATCACACATAAAAAGTCATATAATTTTAGTGCCCATTTGTCAGTTTTAGCACATTTTATAAATTCCTCAGCATCTTTATTTATTTCATGTAACAACAGACTTTTTCTCCATGGTTAAATATGTGTTATTTCATAATGATGAGAGTCTGTTCTGTGCTTGCTGATAGCTTTAAGCCACACAATGGAATCAATTTATTTTCATTATGCTTAACATTTGTGTTATTTTTTCATTATCAAATAAAGTTTTCCAGCAGAACAAGTTTAATATGGCAAACACAAGAGCGGAAGCCTGGAATTACAAGCAAAGTGTGGGCTGGTGGTAAGATCTGGTTTGGATCCTGATTCTACCACTAGTGAGTCTGAATCACTATGTCATCAGTTTACTCATCTGTACAATGGGAATAATATTAAGTACCATTTTAATAGGGTTGTTGTAAACTGATATATATGAAGTACCTGATAAAAATAGAAGGTACTACCACTGAAATAACAAAAGGAAAGAGAAGAGAGAGGGGTAAGGGGAAGAAGAAGAAGGCAAACAAAAGAAGGGGAAGAAACAGGAGAAAAAAAAACTGAAAATTTAGAAAACATCTGTAGGGGACTTCCATTTTGGGAATGACAGACCTACTGAGGAACTCTAGGAAAGCTAGACAAGAATATTTAGCACCAACTTCTTAGAAATGTGACCAAAGAGGGGAGCTACCCACAGAATGAACATTTTCCTGGGCTAATCTTCTCCTGGGGGTATTTTCAAATTCCAGAGAGGGTGAATGAAAAGCTGAGAGATTCAGTAGAGCTTCCACCTGCCTTTGGGGGCTAGAGGAACAATTCAAAATAGGGTCTGCCAAGAAGTGGGGTCCTGGTGAGCCCTGACCTTTCGGTTGAAACCCTAACAGGTTGTCCTCGGCAACAGAATTAATTAGACACTTCAAGAGTCCTGGCTCAGCTTCAAATAACCTCAGTCCCCAGCACTGAGTCTAGATTATTCCAAGTTGCTAGTGACCTGAAGCACCTGACAGAAGCAATAAAAGATTTCTCTCTGAAGGAAGCTATTATCCCAGGTCTACACAAAGAAAAGAAAGAACCACACCATCTCTGCAATTGGTAACAAATGCTGCACATCTCAGATGTAAGAAACAGAGGTCTCTGGAAGAAAATGAACAGGAAAAGATGTGCCAGGCAAATATTAACCAAAAGTGAGCCAGGTCACAAAGTTAAAATCAGGGAAAGGAACCTTTAGTAGAAATAGAGAAAAGCATTCATAGCAATAAAAGGAGACTGTAAAATAAGAAAAGTTTCAATTCACTAGAAGACTGTCAATGTGTGTGCTCTTAGCAGTGCTTCAAGATACAGAAAGGAAAAAGTGACAGGATGAAAATGAGAAACAGGCAAATTTACAGTCATGGCAGGAATTTTAACATACCTCTCTCAGTGACTGACAGAACAAATGGGGGAAAATTATCAAAGACAGAGAAGAGTTGAACAACATAATTAGTGGACTCAATCTGAACCTGATGTATACAAAAAACAGAAGACTCAGTCCCTGCAGAGCTTTTCAAGAACACACAGAACAGTTAATGAAAACTGGCCCTGGGCTGAGCCTTCCTCCCTCCCACCTCCCACTCACCCCCACCCCCCCACACTGAAGGGACACGGAGCATGTTCTCAGACCCAAATGTAAAGTGGAGAATAAAACTATTAGTAGAAAATTTCCAGCTTGGAATAGGAAACATGCTTCATGTCCCCCATTGATTCCAGAAGACTGTCAACATTAGAAAACATTTTGAGCTGAATGATAAAGATGGAGCCTCACACTGCTCCATCTCTGACCCCATTGAAAGCAGCCCAGGTATTTTCTTTGTGATAAGTCACTGAACTGCACATTGGGGTGGGGGGGAGGGGAGAGGAGCATTTGTCTGTGTGAGTGTTATAGTTATAATAAGAAAAAATGGGGCAGGAAATAATATACTCAGAAGAATTTGAAAAGAGAAAAAGGAGGCCTCTCAGCAGACCAGAGACTGAGGACTTTCTGAACATTCCCAAGCAGGTCAAATCCAAAGGCAGAAGCACTCAGAGTTGCAGGCTCAAGAGACCCTGACCAGCAATGACAAGCTTCTAGGAAGCATCTGGATGGTTTTCCCCACCAAACCTAAGAAAAGGCCCTGGCTCAGAGCAGCAGGGTGAGCCAGGGGTAGCTCGCAGGGGCAATGGGCTGGCATCTGTTCTCCAGCTTCTTCCTCTGAGACTTCTAATGAAAGAAAAAGAAAGGAGTGGGAAGGGGTTCCAGCTGACCTGGTACTGCAACATCAAACATCAAACAACAAAAACAATGCCCAGCTAATGAACAACATTCCTTAGTCTACCCTGCCTTCCGAACCACATCTTCCTGTCTTCCTCCTGGCAAACCCAAGATTCCAGGCACTTCTCCAAAGATGCATGCCAAGTTGCTCCCTATGGTGTTCACCTTGCAGGTTCCTTGGGGGAGAACAGTTCTCAAGACAGCTGAGTTGGTTCACCCACTGTCCAGCTGCCTGTAGTCCTCAGACAAGTCCAGCCTACCTGCAGCCTCCTGATGCAAATGGCCTAGAGGAAAGGCAACCTGTTCGTTCACATGACCACTCCCTGCCCCATCCAGACCAGAGATTCCAGGCTGATCAATAATTTATTACAAGCAGACAATATTGCTCATTTTACCTCCTGCTCCCTTGCAGAGTATTTCAATAAAGCTGCCTTTTCTGTTTTCAAAAATAAATAAATTAGTAATTTGTTGCCTTGAGAATGATTAACATTTCAAAAATGCATTCCTTAACTATCAAACATTGTTGTGAATCTGGGTTTTCATTTTCTATGCAAAATAGTATTCCTAGAAATTGTACGGAAACTCAAGGCACATATTCAAAACACTCTTGGAAAAAGAGAACAAAATTAAAAGATTCCTACTTCCCAATTTCCAAACTTACTATAACAACAGTAATCAAGGCAGTCTGAAATCAAATGGTACAACCACTTTGGGAAAGAGCTTTGCAGTTCCTCAAACAGTTAAACCTAGAATTACCATCTTATCCAGAGATTCTACGCTTAAGTTTGTACCCAAGAGTATTGAAGATATGTGTTCACACTATAACTGTGCATGAATATTAATATAGTATTATAATATAGTATCACATAATATAGTATCACAATGTCCATCAGTTAATGAGTGAATAAACAAAATGTGGAATATCCATACAAGGGAATATTATTCAGACATAAAGATGAAGTACTGATACATGCCACAACATAAATGAAACTTGAAAACATTCTGCTAAGTGAAAGAAACCAGTCACAGAAAAACACACAGTCTGATTCCATTCATATACAATGTCATGAAATCTACAGCAACAGAAGGGTGCTACTAAGTATAGAGCTTTATAACTGAGAGAGGCAGGGGGAGGGGAGAGCATGCACAGGGGAGTAGAATACTGCATATTAGGGAGTAATATGCTCAAGGGTATTTATTTTTGAAATGATAAAAATGTTCTAAAATTAACTGTAATAATGGTTACACAACTCTAGGAATTTACTAAGAAACATTTAACTGTATACTTTAATAAAGTAGATATACGTAGACTATATGAATTGTATCTCCTAAAGCTATAGTTTTGTTTTTTTAAAATATGTTGAGAAACACTATAATAGCATTAAGAGAATCCCAAAGGAAAAAAAAAAACCCACTATGAAGAAGCCTATAATGGCTTCTTCAAATTATACAGACTCTTATTAATAAGAGAAAAATTTCTCTGTAGTCAATTTTAGGCCCAGTTTATATATCCCTATCACCTGAAGCCACCCCCTTAGAAGGCAATGAATGGCCAACTAATATTACTTGAACATTACTTGAACATGATCTTCATAGGGGAACACAGGATTGTGCTCACATGCACAGACATAAACTCTCTCTTTTTATATATGTACGGTATATGTATATATTTATAGACATCATGACATGTACCATATACTACCCCTGAAGGAAAACTCTGCTCAAAACCACTTTGTCTCTTTTTATTTTCAAAGATGTTTACGTTCCTCTTAAATTTTGACACTTCAGAAATGACCAGCACCTTGATCTGGTTCTGCCAAGCAAAGCCCTTGCTACACATCCAGGCTACAAGCCACAATGGAAAATACCAGCAAACAGAGGACAATATAGCAAGACCTTTAAAGATAAGGAGTCGAGTTGGCTACCAAAACTGGCTGTACCCATAGCTTCCAAATCTATCTGATGTTCAAAATACTTCTGTGGCTTCTTAAAATTATAGATTCTGACTCCACCCAGAACTATTAAACCAGAATTTCTGGGAGAAGATCCCAGAAATCTGTGTTTTTGACAGGCTCTCCAGGTGCTTCTGATAATTGGGCAAGTTTGGTAACCACGGATATGAATCTTCATTCATGAGCAGACAAGCAGAGATCGCTCATGGTATGAAGGAAATCAGCAGCCTAAAAGAGGAGTGTCACTTGTTAAGAAAACTTAATGCAGGAAACACAGAAATTTTCCAGTGTCAATCCATTTCTGCAGAAAGATCTGAGAAGAAATCGAATACATGAGAGCAAAAGGCTCCCCACCCCACCACCCACCCCCTGGTTCCTTCCCTGCCCTGCATACTCAGACCAGTCACTAATTCAAGCATCAAACTTCACTGATACCCACCTGACCCAGCCCTGAGGCCCTGGCTGGGCAGGGCATCCACTCCCAGCTGGGCTGGACCCTCCCCAACTTCCCAAATCTGGCAGGAAGAGTAATTCAATAGAAGAAAATGGACAGATACACGGAACGAGTTACCTCATATCAAAGAGGGAAAGAAACAGGTCACAAAATTATGCATACAATATGATCTCAATTTTACTAACATTAGACACTGAACCCACCCCCAATCCACCCCATCTGCCCTACACACACCCATGTACACACAAAAATAAGTCTGGAAGGATAGAAACCAAAATGTTAGTAATGGTGTTCTCTGGAGAGTTAGATCACGAGTGGCTTCCAGCTGCAACTTTTTACTATGTCCTCGACAATGAACACATCTTATCACGATGATAAGGACAATAAGCCAATGAAACATATATTTACTTTTTAATCAGGACACAGTTAAGGCAACAAGGTCTCACAGCTCCCTGACATTCTTTTCTGGTCACCCCAGCCCCACCAATTCAGAGCACCTGGGAAACCTCTCTTATCTCACAATCCCATATCCCTTTGGGGTTAACAAGAATTCTTCCAAGAATTGGAAGAGTTAGATGATGCTAGAAAAGCGCTTGGCACAAAGCATGGCACATGGGAAAAACTCAACAAATGGTGGCGAGTTAATCACCCTTATTGTTGTTCTCTACCAATGGGCCTATGAATCCCAAGACCCCGATCACATGGTGTTCTTGTTCTTGGGCCATTTCTAGGGTCCAAGTCTCTGCTTTCCCATCACTCCCTCTGCCCCTGGGGAAAAGGGCAAGATGTGAAAAAACGTGTATGCTGACCAAGGTGAGTCTGAGTATAGGCAAATGGGAACCCCAGGGAGGGCCTAATGCCTTGGATGCCTTTGTCTCTGAAATTTGAGTGAAGTTCAGTTATGCTGCAGTAACTCCCCCAACTTTGATAAAGAAAACTGTGCACACATTCCCCAAAATATGCAGGATAAGTCATCTCAGGACGATTGAGCCCAGGGTTTGAGTCTACCATTGATTCACTGGGAGGCCTCCCTCTCGGGATGGCAAGTCTTCACAGAGGAAATACAACCCCCTCCCCACAGGGAGTAGTTGAACCAGAGAAGAAATGAAGAACTGTGGAGGGCTGGGCTCCAGGACCCGGCTGTTATCTTTACTGTGCTTACTTAGAAGGCTGGGTTTACCCAGATCACTGGGGCAGCTTCCGGCCAGCTCTTACCGGGGGGGGTGGGGGGGTCCAGCACTGCCACATGGGGACTTGGAAGCAGGAATCTCCACCCATTTTTTTCCACCCCAAGCTCACAGGGGGCCCTGTAACCCTCCTCCAGGGCCTGGGTCACTCTAGTATGAAGGAAATCAGCAGACTGGGGTTGAGTCTTGGCCCATCTCTGTGGGTCAGCTATGCACCCTTAACAGTCACTCTGCCACTTCCAAGCTGAAACCACAGGGACTCCAGGGCCACCCAGGCTGACCTGGTTCCTGTTCTGACTCTGAACGGAAAGAAAGAGGACTTAGGAACTCTTGCTATGTGTTGTGACAACAGGCCTGTGATTTAACCCAGAGCTGCTGCTTACTAATGGGAAACTCAGTGGTGACAAACCCCTTCTCTGAGGATTAACTGGGGGGTGGGGGAGAATTATGCTAGCCAAGTGAGGCAGAACCTCCGCATTTGGCACCAGCAGCGGCAGCAGGTGGTGCCCAGCACTCACTTGGCCAGACCCTGCACCTGGGCCTGGGTTCTCCTGGTTCTCCACGGGAGGAAGGGGCCAGAGAGCGTGACCCCAAAAGCAGAGAGCGCTTGCTCTCAGCCTCACCGACCACCCCGGAGGGGTGCCCACTCTGGGCGCTGGGGACAAGATAAAGCAGCCCCCGCGGTCTCAGCGCACTTACCAAAGGTGGTGAGGTAGAAGGACAAGTCCGGGTGGGCACGCCGGCTCCCGAGGGAGACGCGGTGCAGGGAGCGCTCCATGGCGTCCCGACTGGGGCCGGACAGAGCACCGGTAACCCGAGGCGTCCGTGTTGCTCCGCAGTAACCGAGGCAGCAGGTTCACCCGCCCCCCAGTCAGCGTCCGGGAGACCGTAGTCAGGCGGGAGCTGGAGGCCGGGATCCGCGCGTAGGAGCCGCGGGCGCGCCGGGCCCTGATTGGCCCGCGCCGGTTTGAATGAGGAGATTGCCACCTGACTGAGCAGACGCGGGGCCGGAGGGGAGGAGGCGCCCGACCGCGAGGACAGCCACCACGACCCGAGGCGGCCCCTTCCCGGAGCTCCGGGACCAGAAGTCCGAGGAGCCTGTAGGACAGGGCGGCCACCCTAGGGCTCCTGGCTCCGGGACCGCTCCGGGCTGGAGTGCCAGCCCCATCAGAGGCCCTCGGCCCCTGGCATGCCCACTCCAGCGGGCTCGGCCTGCTCACCCGGCTCCCCCAGACCAGCAATTACTTGATTTGTAATCTGCTTTGAAGCTCAGACCTGTAATCACCGGACCCAAGTCAGGCCAAAGGAGCACCCTTCTAGCCCAATGCAGAGGGGTTGGAGAAGGGTTCTCTGCCCTGGGAGCTGTGCCACCACCGCACTGGAGCCCCTTCCCAAATCCAGTCCTCTCCACCTCTTGAGTATCCCCAACGATGGGGGGCATGCTTGCAGTCTGGGGTGTTGACATGGGAGAACAGACGTCCCCCCCCCCCCCAACCCCAGCCTCCAAAGGGACAGAAATGCACAGAGGCAGCAGGGGGTTTCAGTCTCCAAAGCCAAGTGGGGAAAGGCAGAGCTTGAAGGAAGGTCAGCCCTGCACTGCTTTGTGGGCAAACATTGACAGACACCTCCTGGGAGCAGTTTCACACCAAGACATCTGTTCCGCAAATCTCTGACTGTTGCTGCTGTGGGAAGGAAAGCTGCTGGTCTCATGTAAATCTAAAATTGTGAAGTGTCAGGAGTTGCAAATGGATATCCAAAACTCAGTGATCCACACAAAACTGGAAGGCAAGGAGGGGGGGAGAAGGAAGG
>PVHY01012892.1:0-22926 GCA_004024945.1 Uropsilus gracilis | reverse complement strand
AAGCCCCTCCTCCCATGAGCACTGGCTGGCAGGTGCATGCCCACTCCTGGGGCCCCAACCCTAATGGCAGATGAACTTGCCTGCACCCTGGATTTGAGCAAGTTGGATCTTCCTCCTGGGTCGGGAAGTCTGAGTCCAGGCATTCTTTCTGGGCAGGGAGGTTTCCCAGCTCTGCCATTCCATCCGGTCGGGAAAAATTGGCAATCTCAGGCTCAAACCATGGGATATAGGCAGGACACAGAGGCTGGAGATGTTATAGATCTGC
This sequence comes from Uropsilus gracilis, assembly GCA_004024945.1. Classification (NCBI taxonomy): domain Eukaryota; kingdom Metazoa; phylum Chordata; class Mammalia; order Eulipotyphla; family Talpidae; genus Uropsilus; species Uropsilus gracilis. Next base: position 22,661 of record PVHY01012892.1, on the reverse strand, counting down.
AGGAGCAAGACGGCAGCATGAGCTAGGCCTGGCCTGAGGTGGCCCCTGAGAGGGATGTTTACTCCTATGGGTTCTAGCAAGTATAGCATTCCAGGCCATGACAAAGCAAGTCCCATCCACAAGGAAAGAAAGAGTGATGTGCCCAAATTGACAGTGGCCATGGACCACTGCCTCTTGTAGGGAAGACCACCTCAGACACAGAGGCTATGTGCATTCTGCCCGCACACACTTGGGAGGACAAGACTACTAGTGGAGTTGGCCGAGCTGCACTTTCTGAATGTGGCCTGGGGAGAAAGACTGAGGCCCACATGGCCGCTCCATCCCCACTCAGGACAAAGATCCCACTGCACTGCAAGTTCCTCCTGACTCCTTCTGCCCCACTCAGCAGCTAACCCTTGGGAGACCCCTAAGACCATCCTGAGCCTGACTTGACCGCTCTAGTGGCACTACTCAACCTCCAGTAAGACTCCTTTACTTCGTGGAAGCTGGGAGCTTCCTTCTCTTAAAAGGTCACTCTTACCTCAGAGAAGGAAAACAGAAGTGTGAGCCGAGACAGTGGCACTATAGCAAAGAATGTCCCTATTAACCCGCACTTCTCTCCACAGGAGACCAAGAAAATGTCAAGGTTATGGTCCTGCAGTCCCCAAGAAGGCAGGGACTTTGATGACTAAGTCTGGCTCTGATTAGCCCTGCACACTCTAGCTTCCCCTAGCTACAATCCTTGGACTTCACATATCCACATATACTCCCATAAACATTCCACACACATAAACTCCAAAATACACGGCACACACTCTGCGTATGTACAGTAGGTATCATAACACACCCACACACATACAGAAACACATCATATACATACACATGCCACACACATACATGCAAACATCCCACATGCATTCTGTGAACATACACAAGCACACAGACACACAATACACTTACATATACTACGTGCACATAAGCAGATTAATTATGGGCATCTTTTTAAAGGCTGTATATAGAAGAATAAGAACTACTTCGGTTTTGAGAGGAGAGACTAAAAGAAATTTCTTGGGTGCATTTTCACATTACCTATCAAGGAATCTTGGTGCCTTTCAGATATCTGCTCTGATATGTAAGATAATTTCGAAAAATAACAATACAGGGAGCTTGGAACTGACTATCAAGTATTAAATGGTATTATAATAATGTAGCATCAGAAATAAGACAAAAAGATCAATGGAGTAAAGTAAAAAGAAGGGAAAAATTGATTTTATTTACAAAGTGAGAAAATTTACAATTTATTTTGACTAAGAGAAAATAGCTGAAATATAAAAAGCAATTTTTAATGATTAATCATTGTAATGATAAAGAAAACACCATTACAACCTTACTCTACAAATTTGAAAATTAGGGGAAATAGAATTAGAAAATACTAATTACTAAAATCAATATGAATTTAAACTCTAAATAGGTCACCTACCATACATAAAATATAAAAAGAAATAAAAATTATAGATCAAGATTGCTCTAGAGGCCAATTCTATAATACCTCCAAGAAACATTATATGTACATTATTTAAAGTGTTTCAGAACTAGAAAAAAAGTTGGAAAATCCATTAGGCAAAGATTAAAAACCAGATAAGGTTAGCAAGATAAGGTAGAGCAGAAGGCCACAGACCAAAGATAAAGATCAAAATAAAAGTAGAAATTAATGAAATGGGAAACACAGATAGAAATGTGTTTAAAATGTAACAAAACTAAGACCACATTCTCCCAGATTTGCCACATTCCTTTTTTAAAGAAAAGTCACATTTCATAATTTTAATATATGTCCTAATGCTTTTAATGATGGCAATTCATCCAAAAGTTTAAAAAATATTATGTAAGTCAAATAAAGTCTATTTCTGTATCATAACCAGTTTGAAATCTCTGATGGGCCAATATGACTAATGAATATAAATGGAAAATTTCTGAATAAAACATTAGCAAATCAAATTCAGTAGAATATTCATGATCAAGCTGTATTTGTTCCAGGAATGCAGAGATGATTCAAATTTAATAAGCAAATCAGTAAGGGGTTAGCAAACTAAGCTCACTGGCCAAGTCAGGCCCACCACCTGTTGATGTACAGAAAGTGAGTTCAGAATAGTTTTGCACATTTAAAAAGCTGTAAAAAGTAAAAAAAATAACTTTTTCTATGACCATAAAAATTAAATTTTTCTCAATTAAATTTGAAATATGTCTCACAAAATAAGAAAAATGCAAATGTACCAAGGAACATGAATAATCATCCCACAAGATAGGACATATAACTGACATGTATAAAATACCAGAAAACCAAAGAAATAAAAAGAAAAATATCATCTAGTTCCACATTTGCCTTCAGAAAGTACAAACATTTGTATTTGTAGATGAAGCAATTAAGATTCAGGGTGGTTAACTAAGTCCAGTGACTAACATAAATAAAATAGTGTAGAAACAAGAATCCAGGTTCAGAACGACTAAAAGAAGTCATCTTCCACCCCAATTCCTATTCAGTGTGACTAAGCTACAGACTAGTAAGACTTGAGGCACCAGGGAACCGTGAAGAATTCAGGTGGTGTCCGCTAGAAGGCGCTGTGAGTGCTGCCCGAGCAAAGATGTCAAAGGAACAATTGAATGTACTGGACAGAAGTGGCAAATACTTGGGCTAAAAATATTGACTTAGAAATTCCCAGCGAAACCACCTGGATGAAAAAGAGATCCCAGGGAAACTTTTTTATTGTGATAAGGCAGCTCAAGAAAGAGCCAAGAAGAATGCTTCCTAAAAAGACAGAGAAAGAAATCCAGAAAGGGGAGAGGGAAAGGCAGGGAGTGTATTAAGGAGATAATTTGTCAATAAGGTCAAATACTGTTGCGAGGTCAAGTAGGTTAATAACTGAAAAGTACCCACTGGGTTTAGCAACAGGCAGGCATTGCTGATCTTCCATCCCAGAAAGAAATGCCGAAAGTCAGCAGCTTCACATGAATGAAAATGCACCAAATTCACTCTAAAAGGAAAAAATACCCTGGGCTCAAAGCCAGAGAATATTCTTGGGTCAAGGTTTTAGTTTCCTTCTCCTAAATTTAACCAACTGGAATGCTTTGTTGTGTGGTATTTATTCACCCTTAAAATGCAGGATCTGCCTTTTTTTTCCCCATGTATGTCTGTGATCCATTTCGAAGGTGCATCTTCTGGTGAGGGTTTTCTGTACAAGAGCAGATGCTATTTGCTGTAAGTACCACGGAGAAATTTTAACATGCCACAGATGTAGATGCTTTTAGTGACCTGCACACACAAATAGCATTTAAGTGAGAACCAGTTTTTTTTTTCAAATTCAAGATTTCCAGTGAACTGAGATCACCTCTTAGCTCACTTTCTTCAAAGTAGAAGAAACCAAAACCACACCTCAAAGAAATGCAAAGCAGTAAGTTGAGGCCAAAGATAAAAACCAAAGACTTGACAAGAGCCAGACAAGCAAAGTGCCCCATCTCCCATAGAATGTCCAGTGCAGTTAGGTTGGCGATTAGGTAGGACGCCCCTTTTCCTAACCTGATAACAAGCAACTGAGTTTGGCATAGTCACAGATTCCAGAAGGCCTCAGAAAATTTCCCAACCTAGAAGAATATAGACTTCTGACTTCAGTCAAGATGGTGTAAGAGGGAGTGAATTTTTCCTCTCACCTGAAACAACTAAAAGATGGTACAAAGTACATGAAATAGTAATTTTCAAGATAAAGGACAGTGGTAACTGAGAAATAAATCTCCAACAAGGAGAGCCCTATAATGATCCTGGTGTATTGCCTGGAAAGACTTTCCAACTGGGATAGGAAACCCAGGCCCCCTCCAGATATTGGAGGTGAGAAGTTCAGGAGGTGAAGGCAGCCAGCAGTCACAGGATAGAATATCAGAGCAGAAAGTTACACAAAGAGAGAGTCTGGAGATTCGCAGAGGGCCCCCCCACCTCCAATCTCAGCTTAGTGCTGATGAGTTTGTGGTTGTGAGGAACATACCCTGAAGTCGGGTAGAGCCACCCAAGAGGGTTAGAGAGAATAATCTTTGAAGCTCACACAGGACCAGGAACAGGGCTGGGCAGATGGGCAGAAGGGTTTTGGCTCAGTTATGGAGACTACTGAGTCCGAGACTAAATGGTGCTCTGTTCTGTTTGTTTGTTTGTTTGTTTGTTTGTTTGTTTGTTTTTAAGAGACTAGGTCTCACTATGTTGTTCAGGGTTGTCTCAAACCCGTGGACTCAAGCGATCCCAGTCTCAGTCTCCCAGGTAACTGGGATCTGGTGCACGTCACCACACCAGCTTGATGCTGTTCTTAAACAGCTCAAAACGTCTCTAAGTAACTTAACTGTATCCCAGAACAAGGTCAAGAATGTTTATCAGAATACAGAAATATTCAACACCCTACAAGGTAAAATTCACAAAGTCTAGTATTCAATCAAAATTTTCTAGACATGTCAAAAGCAGGAAAATGAGATCCATGAGGAGAAAAGTCCATCAGCAGAAATCAATCCAGAAATAATGCAGATGATAGGATTAGGCAAGCATATTCATTGTTTTCTATGTGTTCAAGATGCACATTGAGACCATGGTAAGGAGACTCATGGAAGACATAAAAACACTAAATTAAATATCCAGGGGTGACAAGATGTCTGACATGAAAACGTATACAGGATAGAATGAACAGGATGGGAGTCTAACTTCGGGGGAAAAGGAAAAGATTGTAAGCTTGAAGACAGGATTGGAAACTGAAGACAAACCCAGGGGTGTAAGTGGAGGAAGATAGAGGGAATGGCTTTGTTGATGGGGACCTCACCCACACTTAGAGCAGATACATTGGGGAGAAACAACAACAATAGGGTTTATGAGCAGAGAATGAGACTACGGGACGGATAAGGGGAGAGACATGCATGGTTGCTGTAGTCTGTCCTACCCCATGTAGTGTCTGTGTCCAAGTCAAAAGCCACACATGGAAGATAGCAGCTGTTAGCTGAGCAAAGGTTAGGAGGGCAAGTGAGGGCCAAGCCACATGTGGAAGACGGCAGCCAGCCCTACAATAAGAGCCTGGAACCCAGCCACACACATGGAAGGAGAACGGGCAACTCTGGGATCAGAAGCCAGAGATCCCAGGGCTGAACATGTAAAAGCAGCTGGTCTGAGATCCAAAGTGGCCAGACACATGGTGTAGAGAGAAGAGAAACTGATCTGAATGCAGGGATCAGAGGTCCAGCTGACTACCATTCATGAAGAAAGTTTGAAAGCATCTGCTGTTGCTGCTTTTAAAGGCCTCCTGGGTACTCTGTTCCTCCCTCATTCTCCACAGTCCCCTTGCAAGGAGAAGCTTTGGAGTCTAGAAAACTCTGTTTGCAGCTTTGAGCATCACCAAATAACTGCCTTGGAGGCTGTTAGTCCAATTATTGTCAGGGTGAGAATGTCTAGGAAGGTGGCAGGTTACCCACCATACCTATCCAGGGTACTTGGCCCATGAACACAGCCTGCCTACCTCACTGCATGCTGCTCTCAGGCTAGCAGTGGTGGCTCAAACTGTTTCTTTGGCTGAGAAGCTCACAATCAGCACCCACTGTCCACCCTACCTGGTCCATGCAGCCAATTGCTGCATGCAGGGTGCAATGGCTACAGGCCAAGCAGCTGCTGCCACAATTCAGCCCCATACAATCTAAATGGTTAGCAGCAGCTATCAGCAAGAGCTGGAAACCCCAGATCAGGGCAGCCACAGTGAGGGGCAGTGGTCACTGTGACCCCATCAGACTGGCTTGGGAGGTAGCTCCAGGCACCCAAGCACAGGGTATCACCAGCACAGCCCACCATGTCCTCAGCCTCTATGGAGGTGACAGTGGGGATCCAGAAGGCACCAGAGCTAGAGGCCCATAATTGTGCTGGGCAACTCCTCCCTACACAAGAAGGAGTGGGCACAAGCCAGGCTGAAGCCTCATGGGCCGTCACAAATAACACAACAGCCCCTTAGAGCCCATCAGAGACAGCTGGTGCTTTGGAAGATGTTGTCGTTAGATTATTTCCTTCATCTAAAAGGAACACATAGAGAAAAGGAATCAAAACAAACAAAACAGCATCGAAACATCAACCTAACAGATATGTAGCTAGGATGCCCAAAGGAGGTAGGGGACAGAAACATATTTAGGAACAAAGGCTAAAATTTTCCCAAATTTGATTAAATATAAATCTACAAATACATGAAGCTTAATTAACTCTCAGAGAAGAAGAAACATGAAGAAATCTCTGGTACCTTGGTGATTGCATGGTGTGATAATATACATTTGAAGATATGTGAACCTGTACACCTAAAACATACGCAGTGATTGTAAGATTCAATAATAAGGTATAATAAAGAAACTTCAACCAAATTGCTTAAAATCACTGAAAAATAGAAAATCCTCATAGCATATAGCAACACAAAGTTAAAATTATGTTGGACTTATCAGAAATATGCACCAGAAGACAGTGAAGCAATATTTTTTAAATTACTGAGAGAAAAACTTGCCAACCTAGAATTGTCTACCAAGCAAAAATATCCTTCAAAAATAAAAGTGAATGAAGATGTTCTCAGATTCACACAAGTTAAATGAATAATCATTCATTCCTACAGTGTATGGACAAATCTGCATTATAGGAAATGTTCAAGTCCTTTAAGGCAGAAAGAAAATGATACCCTATGGACCTGCACAAAGCAATGAAGAGAACATCAGGAATCGTAATTATATGGGTACATATAAAAGAGTTTTTTTCTTATTATTTAAATCTTTTAAAAAGGACAACATAACTAGAATAAGGAACCTCAACTAAAAAGCACCCAGTGCTCCCTACATCCTGGGATAAATTATTATATGTTGCCTTGTCTAAATTATGATGAGGTAATTGCAAGGCACAAACTCCAGGGAAACTATTAGCAAGTTAGCATTTGTAGTCATGTGGGAATGTAGAGTCTACTTGTGGAAGAAAATAATATAGATATGCCTGGTATAACTTGGAACAACCACAGCTGATACGATGGCTCAGCTGGATTGCACTCCAGCTCGCCTTCAGGCTTCTGCAGAGCAAAGCCCTTTTCTGAATCCATGCCCTTAACAAAAAAGTGGCCTTCCAGTGAACAGTAGCAGGTCATACTGGGAAGAAATAACAGCAACAGATGTCATGGCATTTAGAGTTCCCAAGCATTCTCCAGGGAAATACACTGGGAGCTAGAGAACATCTCTAGACTGCTTTTACTGGAACTGTCACTGCAAGAAGTGGTATGTATTGTCTTTGCTTGCAGTTTCTTAGAAATTAACAGATTCCTTTTCCTATCTGCACCACCCTAGTGCAACTGTTCATTCAGAGGTCACCACTGACTTCCTGTTCTCAAGCCTCATCCACCTTGTCTTAGCTCCCTCACATTTCTCTGACAGTTCCTCTGTCTTAAAGTTCTTTCTAGTGAGAGAATGTTTCCTGGTAGTGCCCTTCAGTCTCTTTCCTTCCTCAATATTCCTTCCTCCATATTCTCCTCCTCTGAGATCTCCTTCATTCCAGTCTCTATTCTCACCTGTTCTCAAGACTTCGAAATCTCTCTCCAACCAGAGGCCCAGGGTCACCTCTGCTTTGACACACCAACCAATAATCTCCTTTCTCTCCCCCTCCCACCCTCTCCCTGACTGCTCACCTTCCATGTCACCCTAACTGTCCATTTCTGTCTCTTTCTACCTCACTAGATTATGTGTAAGTCTAATACAGTGACTGTGATGAGTCCTCTTAGCAGCTGTTACTACCCAATCTAGTGGCTGGCATGGTTTTATAAAGTCAGATCTTGCCAGGGAATTCAGATCTCCAATCAGCATATAAGGCATAAATTGTGAATAGCCAAAATTGCCCTCAAATAAGCCCTTAGTCACCCATAAAATATACATGGTTTTGTAGATCAAAAGGAAAACAGCAAATGGACCTTCCCCGTCCCGTGCTCCCCCCTGGGATTTATTTTCAACTGAGTGGCAGCTCTGGAACAGCCCCCACCAGTTTCATTATATTCTGTCACTCCTTCCCACTGTGCTTCTTTTTTTACTCCACACATTCATGGGATTTCCACAGTGAAAAGCATATATAGGCATGATGCCATTGTAAGGTTTCAGTGGAAGTATTCTTTTATCTTAAACTGTTTCTTCCGGTTTCTGATGACAGCACCTCACTGAATCAGCCTAAAGATTCTTTTATTCCTCCCTCTCCCTCACTCTTTCCTTTCAGTTTCCACGTTCTTGTTAATCTTCCTCTGCACAATGTCCCTTTGTCTTCATTCTTATGGCCACTTGCATAATCCAGGCTCTCATCACCTACCATCCTAATTTCTATGCTGTTCTAACTGGTCTCGCTGGTTTTGCTGGTCTCTGCCCAATTCACATTTCACTGCGATTAGATGAACATTTTCTAAAACGTTAATTTAGTTCAATTATCACTCCCTTTCTCAAAAGCCACCAATGGCTCCCATTGGCTATCATTAGAGTCTATTCTCTCTAGCCTGGCCCTCGGAGCCCAGAACAATCTAGGCTTAAGTGGTCTCTAGTCCTGTCTTCCACTTTTGCTAGACAGGAACATCACACGCCATGCCAATCCCCCCAACTTTCCCACCTGTCACTTCTCCTTCAAAGGCCACCTCCACAAACATCTTTAATTGCCAAAACCTAACTCAGCCTCAGAAAGAGCATCCAAAGTGTTCCCTCCATCTTCCCACCACTATAGTTTTCTTTGAGCCACTTACTCACATGGCTAGATAGTGTGTATCCTATCTAGATGGAGATGCCATATATGTTTTTTTCACTCATTCAGCATATACTATTAAGAATTTATAATATGCCAGGCACTCAACTAAACGCTAAAGATATGCAGTGAAGACAGATGCCACTCACAGAACTGAGAGTCTAGCAGTGGAGGGTGACAGGTAACAACTGTGAATCCCATAAGGCTAGGGGAAGAAAAGTGAAAGAGGGGAAATTTGCCCTGACAGTGGTGACAGAAAGTCTTCTTAGATAAATAATATGTATGTTGAGACCTAAAGAATGAGTTGAAAGAAGTACGGCAGAGGGGCAAGGAAAGAATTTTACAGGTTGAAGGGAAAGAATTGGGGGGAGGAGATGCCTAAAAGTTAGAGAATGACTCAGGAGAAGAGTCCCCCCCCCAAAAAAAATAATCATAACTGTAGTTCATAAAGTAAAGATGAAGGCTGTCAGGCAGGATCCGGTCAGGTCACGGCCTACCTAGCAAGGCTAGTATAAGCAAAAGAGGATGGGTTTGGTCCTGAGTGCAAGGGAGAGTTTTAAGAAAATATTGTCATCATAGATGCATATTGGGAAGATAGGACTAGAGGCAAAGGCCAGGGGTTGACACCATATACAGATGAAAGAGAAAGGAGATCTGGGCTAGGGTAAGAGCAGAAGGAATAGAGATTTGAAGCATTTGAGTTCTGTAGATACATGATTTAGTGGTTAATTGAATTCAAAGGGGTCATGAGAGAAAAAAAGTTAAAAGATAATCATGCAGACTAGACAAGTGCTGTGTACATAATAGGTGTCCAGTGAGTATTTGTGGAACGAATGAACAAATAGAAAATGAATGAGCAGGCATACTAATGAATGAGAGGTAATTATTTTTTGACATCTCTTCTAACACAGAGCCATCCTTAGAAGTCAGGAAGACTGAAGAAATAATAACTAGAACAAGTTTATACCTTCCCTGTATTTTTAATTATTTTTTAAATCATCCCCTTGGGTTCCCCTCCAAACTTTGATAGAATTATGACTACAGAATTATTGTATTTTTTTAATCTATCTGCCAATAATTGGTGTTTAATTATCACATTTAATGTAGCTACATTTAATGCATTTCTTACTAAGGTAAAACGTATGCCTAACTTCTTGCTACTTGTTTTCAAATTTGTTTTTTTTTTTTTACATTAAATCCATATTTTTAATATGTTTTAAATCCCTTGTGGTTTCTTTCACTTTTTTTTCAAATTTATTTTTAAACAGGTAAAGCCTGGTCAAGATAAATGTAGGAGATGCAAAGCCTCATGAGCTCCTCAGGCAGCATTCGGTGTTTGTCTTTGCAAATGCTGCTTCCCTGACATTCTGTCCAACTGATGATCTGTGAGGAACATCAATAGCTCCCAAGTCCTGCAAGCCTAGGCCTCTGGGCATGTTCCAGAATCTGCAACACTCTTGCAGTGTTTCTTCCAGAATTTCAAAAACTCACGTTTTTCAAGTTTTCACTGAGTTCCTCCTACATAGCAGGACTGTAACCTGGGTCTGGGACCATGAAAACAGACCCAGACCCAGACCTCCAGGAGCTTCCAGCCACCTCAAGCATTTAATTTGGATCACAGATAGGTAGGAAAACCCAAGGGGAGGAGCCCTTTACTTACTAAGGCTCTTTTGCTGTGTAGATGGTGGCTTCACAAATAACCAGAGGCCATCAGAAGTTGAAGATTATCATTTTCACAGTGTAATATCGCCACCTAGCGGTCCCAAACAACTTCCTCACTTGATCCAGGAAATTGTATAACTATGTTTCTGGAAATCACCATCTGACCAGAACTTTTCCTTTCTCTATCCAGATAATCTAGGTGATTCTGTAATATATAATAGGTACTCGACACTTGTTAAATAAATGATAAACATAAGGGTGATTTAATTTCCTACCCTGGTACTGAAAGAGAAAATTAAGAAATTCTTTCACAGATTCCTTTGGACTCTAGAGTGTCCAATCCTCTCTATCAAATGATCAGAGGTGTGTCTGACCTCAGGCCAACAATGCCTTTGCGCACGAATACAGTGATATGTTTTTAAGGGTCACAGCTTCTACGGATGAAAATCCAACTCCTTTCCACCCAAGGGCTTACTCCATATCTGAAACCAATAAAGAAGAGTCTGTTAATCCAGATGTCAGGGTCAGCACTAAAACCAAAGACAGGCCAGCTCTGTGAGGAGGACAAGTGTGAATGAACACTACAGATGCTTCCACTGACTCTGCTCCTTCACAGAGGTCACGCTGGGCCAGGTGTCACTGAGACTGATGCTCAGAAAACCCTGGTGCCCTGAACCCCAATGGCTGATCCCTAGGAGATATCACCAAAAAATAATAGCAACAACAACAATAATAAAGATAAAAGAACAAAAGAAACCAGAGCTTAGTTTTTTGGGAATATAATGCTCCCGAGGCAGTATTCCAAGAGGCTAAGTCTTAAATCACCTTGTTTAAATGCATAAAGAAAATTTCTAAGCAAGTCTGGCTGAGTCTTCTGGCTTTGAGACCTTCATTCTCCAGACTCAGATGATGCAGATGGTGGGGGAATGGCAGTTAGCAACAGTTACCAGGCTCTTCTCTTGGAACCAGGCTCCTCCTCTCTTGGAACAGTGGGAGAAGAAAGCCAAGGATGTGGGAGGAGTCCTCCCCCTCAGTCAATTTCCTTCTGCCTGGCCTTCACCTTCCTCTCTGGCTAAGTCTGGGACTATTAAATCAGCTGAGCATTAGAGAGAGAAAGGGTCAGAGAGATGTCAACATAAAGTAATCAGGAGAGTGAGGACCCTGGTTCTAGATCCAGTTTCATTCACTTAATGGCTTTTGATTTCCAGCAAAGTTCTTGATGTCTCTAGCAAGGACATCAGGTCACATTAAGACTGCAGACCAACTCTAGGGGAACTTCTTTTGTGCAGTCATCACAGATCTTTGTACTCTTTGAGACAATTTTTCAGCAGATGGTAGTAAAAAAAAAAGCTTAAGGGATACCTATTCTCTCATTCACTCAAAGACCAGAAATAGGTTATCATCATCCCTGTAATCTGAGTCTGTGTCCCAATATATAAAATGGAGACAGTCCACATTTGTATAGAGCGCCTGTGAGAAAACCAACCAAAATAGCTGTGTAAAGCACCTTGAACTGTAACAAGGGATATAGATATTCCCTTTTATTTTGTAATTAGCCAAATTTGAAGGATTTGTGTCACAGAGATGAAACAGGTTTCAGTCTGCAAATGTTTTCCTCCCTTTGAAATTAGAAGGCCAGTCAATAGCAGTATCTTCTCATTCAAAATTTGTCCTGATTTCAATGGTAACTTTGCACCCATCAACAGGACTTAAAAGAATATGCCAATTTCTAAGAGTAACGGAACTAAAAAAAGTAGTTGAATTGTTTATACAATGGTTGGACTTTCTCTTCCTGGAGTCCTTAGATAAAATGTGTACATAAAAGTAAAACATTGCCCTAACCTAACCTCACTACCAACCACTAGAAATCAGGTTTTTTAGGTGAACAGATCTGAGGGTAGGCTTTAGGACAGTGAAAAAAGTTGTAAATGTTTAAGTTGGCCCATGGAAGTCATTCTGCAAAGTAATATACATTCAAGAAATCATTCTTTTCAGGGAAACAACCCACATAACACCTCTTTGATTCCTCTCACCATAAAGAGTCGGCTAAGAATAGTTCAGTCTAGTAACACTAGTGATGTCACATCATTTCTCATTTGGTTTGGAAAAGAAAAATGAGTAGGCAACCGCTCTAGCTTTCTAATTCAGTCAACGTTGAAAGGAGTTCACAATTATTTCCTCTTTCTTGTAAGATGCTACTTAGGGTAATTGACAAGAGATGTTTCTCTTTATAAAAGACCTCAGGCCCAGACCAAAGTTCCTTTCCTCCCATGAAAGTGCAAGGAGCTCCACAGATTCTGACCTATGCTCACAAGTAAAACTGGTGTAAATTATTTTTCAAAAAGTTTTTTAAGCTATTGAGAAAAAAGAAAATCCGTATTGAACAAAATGATGTTAATTCAAGGATTTTTCATTAAACATAATTTCACTTAAAATTGCAGTTTCCAAGGAGTTCTGGACCTTATGTGAGAATTCACTGTATCCCTACTCACTAATTCACTTAATATTTTAAGAACACCACTGAAAACCTACTAGAAACAATACACAAGTTTAGCAAGGTGGCAGGATCTAAGATTAATAAACAAAATCAGCATTGAACATCATCAGTCACTGAGATAAAGAGACACCCAGCATTATGGACTTCCTAGTGGAAGGACATAATGGCATCTTAGGCAATATTCTTGCCACTTCCTCTATCAGCCAAAGCCTCCAGATGTAAGGAACAGTTTATAGGACATAAGAACAGAGAACCTTGTTCAAGAACACCAGGGGAAACAGACTGGTAAGACCATTTCAGTCCATGGCTCACCTTTCTCTTCTCATCCCACCCTGACTGGAAAAGGTCACATACGCAGATCCCCCGTCCATGTGTCAAAGCTCCAGTCACATTCCCCTCTAAATAGCCTCCTGATGGCCCCCTCAAATCCAGCAGGATAGACACAGATGGGACAATCCACTCTTAGGAGGATGGACCCAGGAACAGGGTCCATCCATGGATGTAGACTCAAGGCCATTTCGATAGAGAATTCCAGAGTTCTAGGCAGCAGGAGTAAGGTCTAGAAGGAGAGACACAGGATCCAAAAGGACGTCCATCCCTTGGCCCGTAGGCTTCTCTCCTAGGGAGGCAGGGTATGGTCAGAGGCAGGTTAGAGTGAGAGTTTCTAAATGATGCACTCAGGGCAAGGTTCTTATTGCCCAAAGACTAAGAAGTGAGAGTTCCATGCTATTATTCTTTTCACTCCAATGGGAATTTGACATTTTTTCTCTAAGGATTTTTTTTTTTCAGACAGGTCTCGCTATTTTTGGCTTTTTTTCGAGACTAGGTCTCGCTATTTTTGCCCATTGAACTGCAGGCTCACGTTGCCCGGGGTACCATGGACTCAAGCAATCCCCAGCCTCAGCTTCCCAGGTAGCTGGGATTACAGGCATGCACCACCACTCCCAGCTATTTTTTGGGACTAGGACTGTGTTGCCCCGAGTGAGACTCGAACCGCAATACCTAGCCCCAGCCCCAGCCCCAGCTGAAGCTTACAGGCACAAGCCACCATGTCTGGCTGGTCCCGCTATTTTTGCCCGTGGAACCACAGACTCACATTGCCCAGAGTACCACAGATTCAAGCAATCCCCAGCTTCAGCTTCCCAGGTAGCTGGGATTACAGGTGCAACTTTTAATCATTACAATTATCCTGACCCTCAAAGAAGAGACACTATCTAAGATTAAAATGTTCAGGGATTTCCTCCCTTTATTTTAGAGGCAAGCAGAAGTAAATAAAGCAAACAGAATTCCTAAGCTCAGTTCCTGGTCAAGACTCTAGAGAGGACAGTTTCTACTCCTTTTCTGCCTGTATGTCCAAGTTCACTGTGCTGCGGCTTCCAAGCATCCTGCTACAGAATAAGGCTCCTCCGTGAGGCCTTGTTCCTGCTCCCCTACAAGGCCTTCTTCCTGCATCTCCATGAGGCCTAATCCTTGCTCCTCTGGGAGGTCTTCTGTCTTCTGCTCCATGAGATCTTCTTCCTGCTCCATGAGACCTTCTGTCTTCTCCTTCATGAGGCTTAATCCTTGCTCTTCTGGGAGGTCTTCTGTCTTCTCTTCTGTGAGGCCTTCTTTCAGCTCATCTAATCCTTGCTCCTCCATGAGGCCTTCTGTCTTCTCCATGAGGCTTCCTCTCTGCTCCTCCATGACGTCATCTCCCTGCTGTTCTGTGATAACTTCTCCCTGTATCTCCAGAGACCCTTCACTATCTTCCCCTGAGGTTTGATTCGCCCCTTCTTCATCAGTGGCCTGAAGAATCCTCAGTAGTTTGAGCTCAGGGTTCCAATCTGCTGTCTTCACAGATGATGATAAGTTCACCTGGGTCTTCTCTTGGACTTCCAGAACAAACTCCATCTGAGCACTGATGTCTGTGTTCGTGGGTTCTATGCTGGATAATTCAGGCTCTGAAAGAAAACCCAAGAAAGTTCAAGGTATCACTGCACCTACAATCTCCTCCCAGGTCACTGTGACAAATAGAGGACAGAGAGAAAAGGACTGGTGTGGACCCTTCTGAAGGATGAGAATGGTGCCCTCCAGGGAGGCAAGCATCCTGGTCAACACCAGTCAGCTCTCCCTGCCCTCAGTCATTTACAAAAGCTCCTTCACCCTAGTCACTTACCCTCCTTCCCAGGGAAAGAACCAGGGTCGGTCTCAGCACAGTCCATCATTCTCTGTGTAGAATCCTGAAATCCATTAGAGTAAGAGTAAGGAAGCTTGAATCAAGACTTTAGGAAGCTCAGAGGGTTTTTCTAAAAGATGGTTTTCTTGGGAAAACTAAGACCTAAGGTGGACAAAAGCCACCTCCTGAGACTAAAGAGAAAAACTTAGATCACAGTTCTCTAATCCAGGATGACCAGATAAAGCCACTTTTCCTCACCCCCAACTGTCAGCTAAAAGGAAACTGCCTCGGGAAGTGCTGCCAGCAATTCCTCCTATTCTTGTATTCACAGGCTGTTCCTTCCATCAAAAGTGGTGTTAATTTCTTCTCTTGAATCTGGGCTAGGCTGGGCTAGTGACTTTCTAATCAATAAACTGTAGCAGACATGACCTTGGTTCCAGTTCCATGTCCATCCCTTACGAAAGGGCCGCCATGAGATTTTGATGCTGACAAGCAACCCAAATTAGCCTCACGGAGAAGCTCCATAAAGAGAACTAAGGTAACTTGGCCAAGGGCCCAGCCTAGGCTCCAGCTGATGGCAGCTCAGTGAGTGACAACAAAGACCAGAAAATCTGTTGAGTCAACACACAGAATCATGAGAAATAGCAAACCATGAGAGCTTTGGCTTTGTGGTAGTTTGTTATGCAGGAATAGAGAACTGAAGCCGCTGGTATATGCCCACCTGTCTCAAGGTAGTTCCTTTCATCTTCAGCTTCCGCTGCTTTTTGTCACTTTTCCAATCTGGTACATGTCCATGACCTAGTGACCACAAAGTCAATTCAAATTTATTGACTACGAACATGCCCTATCCCATTGACAGGTTTCTAGTTGACTCCTAGGTTACAAATGACTCCTCACCCAGGCCAAGACCTTCGAGGCAGGTAAGGAGGAGTTAGGCCTTCTGAGTTCTATTTGTGATTCTAGCCACTGGATCTATAAGCCAATCTACTACAGACTTAGAGATGAAGGTTAAAGAAGCCCTAACTCTACCATCTCAATTTAGGAATAATACTCTTCTTACCTTCTTGCACCATTTCCAGTGTACCAATATTGGCATCTGAACACCCCCCCAAACCACAAAAAAAACCCAAAAACCCTCAACTCTACTTTTGTCTTTTACATCAGTTTTTTCCTAATTGGCCCCTAAATACATTCATTTACTGCTTTCTCAGTTTCCCTTTCTTTAGACACTGTGCAAGCTGCCACAAGAGGTATTATGCTACATGGTAAAACCAGCCAAGGGACTTCCTTGCTCAATACATCTGTGACCCCACTCGCACTGGTTCTCACCTGGCTGCCCATGAGCAGTGCTGGAGTACATTAGGAAACACTGAGACATGGGTCTCAATACCCGTAAATTCTGATTTACTAGATCTGGAGAATAGCCCAGGTATTTGTGTTTTAAAAGCTGCGTGGTTGAATGCCATGTACAATCAAGTGGAGCACCATGGAGGATAAAAGCCAAAATATCAGCAGTTCTGTAAGCATGTACTTCCTCTTCACCCTCATCTACCACTCTCCCTTAAACACCTAAGCCCTCAGTAGGAGAGGTCACACCCCCTCCAGGTTCTTCAGACTGCAGAGGAGGCCTTAGGAAGGGGGCATTCACTCTTTCACACAGAGGACACAGCTGGGGGATGGACTGGGGGTGGGGTCTCCCTCTGGTTCATTCCCACCTCAGTCATTCCTCAGCTTGAATAAGAAAAACAACAACCCAGATACATATATACTGGAAGAGACAGAGAAATAAAGGCCCTGAACACACTCATCACCTGCCCAAAAAGAGCATGGTCAGAACTCCAAGACACAAGATGGTTTAGGACAAGAGGAAAGAACATTGACAACATTTCTGATGCTGGGGCTAAACTCCCCACCCAGAGACACTTTCAACAAGAGCAAGTAGTTGCCCCATCTCAATGGGGGAACAAAGCCACAAAGACGTGTCAGTAAGAAGCCGGGCACGGTGGCTCGTACCGGCTGGGGCTAGGGATCGCGGTTCAAGTCCCACTTGGGGCAACATAGCGAAACCTAGTCCCCAAAAAATAGTTGGGCATGGTGGCACACACCTGTAATCCCAGCTACCTGGGAAGCTGAGGCTGGGGAATTGCTTGAGTCCATGGTATCCCAGGCAACATGAGCCTGCGGTTCCCTGGGCAAAAATAGCAATACCTAGTCTCAAAAAAAAAAAAGAATAAAGAATTGTCAGTAAGAAATCAGGAGAGCCACTCCACACACCAGATCTACAGGAGGTTCGCCGACATGCTCAGAAGGCCACCTGCCCTAAGGTTATTCATGGAGAGCTGATCGGCCTGGTCTGCAGTCCCCTAGGAATGCAGGACTTCACCCAGGAGGACAGTGCTTCAGAAAGAACACAAAGAGAACAACGGGCTAATCATCAAGCAGCAACCGACGATGAGAAAGGAACTTGAGTGACCAGAGCAGGGACCAGAGGAAGGGGAAGAGGGAGGAGAGGGGAGGACCATGCCGACAAACACGAGCTATGTTAGCAAACAATAAGAAAAATAAAAATAAATAAAATTTTAAAAAATACACAAGCCCGCAGTCACAATGGAGGGTCAGTGGTCCCTGAGCAGCCAAGCCCTTCAGGATACCTTTGCATGACCTTTGTCTTCTCCAGGAAAAGTCTCCCACATATTCAAGATGCAATGCAAAAATCTTTACCTCATCAGGCCTTCCTCACTGAGGATAGCCCACTCCTCTATGAATAAGAGTCACAGAGACACCCCCAAAGCAAAACTGCTTCTAGTGGAAGCATCAGGAAAAGGAACAGAAGACACTTCAGTGGAATCCATGAAAATGCTGATCATCCTCATAAGGTCCTACACTCCCACCTGGGCCATGGCCCTGGTTCTCTCGCCCATGTGAAAGTTGTACTGCTCTTAGACCAGGTTAGAGAATACTGTTAGCATCAGAGAGTTCAGTTGAGCAGAAAATAAACCAAGAGAGCAATATCCTGCTCAGGAAACATATACCGGAGACCTTCTCAGGTTCCAGGTTTAGAGTGAATTCTGATGATTAAACCATTATTTTCATACTACAGTCAGCAGTCTCCAGTTCAAGGAAGACAGGACAAACCTAGGTTGAGGGGATTCTCTGTTCCTCCCTCCATGTTGCACTGAAGCTGAGAAATGGTGGTGGGATCTGAGTCAGTATATCCTTCAGCTCAGGCATGAGAAGGACTCCTTAGGGCAGGAGGCCCATTCTTGTCTTCAGAACGGATGCTAGAGGAAAAGGACTGCCTGCCAGCCTCCTGGGTGGGGCTAGATGGTGTGCTGATTTCAACCTGAGGTTCCAGGGACTTTTAACTTGTGGATGGGAAGTGGAGAGCCCAGGACTCTACTACCTTAGGAATCTTTGGGGCTCTGTGGAGGGCCCCAGAATTTGCTCCCTCCTTGGTCAATGGGTCAGCTGGGCTTACTCTTAATCCTCAAACTACTCTGCCTTTTCTGAAGTAGAACCTGATGGAAAATGACTGTGCCTCACACCTGTGGTCACCTCTCAAAAGCCCATGTGAAGCAGACATCAGGTCTGGCTCACTTGCTTAGTATATATTTGATTAAAGGATGATAATGCCTGGTGGCCAGCAAAATGAACTGTTCCAAGGAGAATCCTGTGTAGCTTTGATGGACGAACAGAAGGAAGGAAAGGAAGGAGGAAGGGATGAAGGGAGGGAAGTTTGCTTTTTCTTGCCCTCAGCTATGTCCTGGGTCTCTGTCCCTCCCAAATCCATATTCTCCTTACTATAGTGGATCATGAACCACAGCACCTGAATGTTCATGCAAAGCGGCCTGGCTTCCTGGATCAAGCTTGGATTTCTTCTTATCCTCCTGCAATCCATATGAGCAGGAAGTGAATTAGAAGTTTTGGAAGTAAAGAAGACTTTTCAAGAGGAGTCTAAGAGAAAGAGTTAATGTCTACAAGCAGACACATAACGGAGAATCCCACCTCTCATGCAACCCTTCCTGTTCCAGGCCATACCCACCTCTCTCAGCCCCAGTTCCAGCAAGCCCTGGGAGTCCCCTCATTGCCACTCTACCTGTTTTTTAGCCAGTTCCTTCAACTGCATCTGTTGGTGTTGGTGCTGCTGCTGCTGCTTCCAATGATCTGGTGACCAGAAAGCCTGCTCAACCCTCCTCTCCCCAACTGCCCCTCAGACCCTGGACTGCTTCACAATAGTGACAATCTCCCCCTGGTAGAGACCGAGTCGAGGGGGCAGGGCTGTGTCCCAACACCGAGCTTACATGTGACCCTGCTCAACATCACTGACTACTGACTTGGGAACAACAACAAGTACGAGCAAGGGGGACTGAAGGAAGAGCACCTGGGGATCTGGCAGCTCCAAGAACTCACCTTCTGTCTTCAGATTAGAATGTGACGTCTTCAAATGTCCAGAATATCTCAATGCTGGCCTCTGGAATAAAAGGAAAAAGGAAAATGAAAAAAACTCCAGAGTATCTTTTTCCTTTTCTCAAAATGTACCCCTCCCCTGACCATGCATGTATCCATCTAGTCAACAAGCACTTTTTGAGACCTAGAGTGTGTGGCGTTGTACCAGGGGCTGGAGAGGGAAAGGTGAGGAAAGAAACACAGAAGAAACAGAGGCAACTGCTCTCCTCAAACCCTTCTCAGACCTTTGCTTTCACTTCCAGACAGCACAGCCCTTCGGCGGCACTTAGTCCAGAGTGGAAGGACAGAAAAGGAAGAAACAGAAAGTCAACTCTCCCAGCCTGAGAGAGATGAGTCTGGATCTACATATAGGCATCTTTCTCCATGGCCCTCAGCTCATACTTGCAGGGTGAGACGGTGTATGGATAAAAACAGCTTAGTACTGCCTGCCCGGCTCCTTTCCAGGGGAGGAATCTTTTTCATCATGGCCAATTGTGTCTTCAGTTCTGAACAAGTAACGGTTTTCCCTTCATCTGATAAAAGGCTAGAAGGAACAGAAACAGGCTGTCAGCAGCTGCTCTTGGGGTGGTTAGCTAAGGAGAATGAAATAGGCTCCCATTTTTGAAGAACTCTCCACCTGGGGAACTGAAAAGCCTGTACCAACAGGCGCTTCTTTAGTAACATCCTGCATATGCCGCTCTAAAGCTATACAGCTAAGTGTGCACTATATGTCAGGCTCGTGTATTTACACTGAACCCCACTGCACCCCAAAGACAGGTATTATTATCCTCATTTTGCCAGTGAGGAAAATGAAGCTTAAAGAGTCTAAATAAATCCCCCAAATTCATAAAGCCAGTAGTTTCAATACAAAGTTCAGTGGTTATTTCATTCCAATTAAATGAAACAACCACACCAAGTGGCACAAGGTCTGCCTCCCAATTACCCATATTCATCTAGAAAAGGAAGAGGGTGATAAAATCTACCATTCAGTGGAAGTTTGACTGAGAGAATATATGTGATATACTTAGCACAAGGCCTGGCAGATGGTAGGTGCTTGAGAAGTGACTATTACTGGCATCACCACCTATTGGTAAGTCTAAGAAATCACTGTACTCAGGGTGACAGTTTTTTCCCCTCCCTCCTCAGAAAGATCACACTATTTATAATTTAGCCTCCTCTGCTACAAGAAAAGCAAGAGCACTGATTCTCCCACAGGCTTACAAGGGTACTTACTCCTTCAACAGACCCTGAGGTACCAAGTCAAGTTGGTTCCAACGAGGTGAGGAATGTGAAGTGAGTTGCTCAAACAAATGCTCTGGGGTGGGAGGAGGCACCATCAAGTTTGAAATTCTCCGGTCTTTTCCTGAGTATTGTTTTCTGGACAGAGATGACTTGCTGCTCTGGAGGAGAAACAATGAAAAACTCCCTGAAGCACTCTCTCACTCTCTTCAATTCTATATCTTCCCATTAACATTTCAGCTCCCCACACAACCTTGGCACCCATATCTCTTTGTTTCCAGACTCCTGCCCTCTCTGGGCTCTGAGAGCCAGTGCATTCCCCCCTTCCACCCTCAGACTCCTCAACATGGATCATTGAAGTCATATCATATGGGGATTAGTTGTTGAGTTTCCACCCCCACCCAAAAAGAGGTTATTAATCTACTCACTAAACAAGTTGAACAAATATTTATTAGCCAACTATCTGCCAAGTATAAGGCCAGGGCTGGGGTTTCAGCAGTGAACAAAATGGGTCAAGTCACTACTTCACAGATGCAGTAATCTTTCAACTCTGTCAATTATCTGAGCCTGAATTAGCCCAATATTACACCATGAATTAGTTTTGTTTTGGTTTGGTTTTTCTTTTTTTGAGACTAAGTCAATGTTGCCCAGGGTTGTCCCTATCCGGGATCAGATCTGAGTAGTTCAGATCCCGGATCAGATCTGGGATCCCACAGACTCAGGCAATACCCAGCCTCAGCCTCCCAAGTAGCTGGGAGGCGTGCGACTTCACACCCAGCTTTTTTTTTTTTTTTTTTTTTTTTTTTTTTTTTTTTTTTTTTTTTTGAGACTAGGTCTCGCTATGTTGCCTGGGGCAGGTCTTGAACCCACAGACTCAAGCGATTCCTAGCCTCATCCTCCCTTCCTAGGCTGGGATTAAAGACGTGTGCCACCGTGCCAGCCAGGAATTAGTTTTTAATTGAGACAAAATTCCCCCTGAATACCCAAAAGTCCCTTCTAATATCTCTTCAAAGTGTTCTTCACCTCCCTACCAAGAGGAGACAAGGAAAAGGAGTCTCTGAATGAAAAATGGTTTGGTAATTATTCCTAAAGAGAGATTTTCTTTTACAGATTTTTTCATTCAGGAGTGATGAAAGAAAGATAACTAAAAGGAAAACAAAAATAAAGTCTCAGACTTTATCTTAAAGTTTTGGTCAAAACATCACACTTACCAGCGCAGATTTCTTTCTTTCCTTCTCAAACTCCTTGGGAACAATATGCTTCCTCTTAGTTGGACTTGAAATAAAAATAACCACAACTTATTCCCAGACATTAATCAGAAGTACCACATATATTTATGAACGATGATGGTGAAAATGCCTTTCCTTTAACCAATACTCAAAGCCACTAAGCTACCGGGGAACCCAGTGATAACAGCTAAACAGACACCATGAAAATCAAGACCCTCCCCCAGCTAAATGAGGCTCCCCACCATTCTCTCATACAATCTAATTATTTCTTTTCATAGCACTAATCCAAATTCATCATATAGTTGGCTGTGGTGACATTTGTAATGTCTGAATTCCCCCCCACACATACTCTGTACTCTAAGATAGGGATGAAGTTTATTTGATTCACCAGTAAATTCTCACTGACTAGTACAGAGGAGGTACTCAAGGATTTTTCACTCTGTCATCTTCCTCTTTATTGCCAGGAATATGGATATGAAGGCCAGAGCTCTAGCAGTCAAAAAGATCCCATGAAACATCTTACAAGATAAAAGCTTTGGGCTAAAGATATGACCCAAAAGCTAAGAGTTCTGATTTCTGATTTCAGATCATCATGGAGAAGACATACTACTCCTGGCCCAGTCTGGACTTGAACTTCTTTTACACACACACACACACACACACACA
>PVHY01012891.1:0-42956 GCA_004024945.1 Uropsilus gracilis | reverse complement strand
GTGCTTTTCCTCCTTGTCTCCGATTGTTCCACTCTGTTCCCAGATCAGGGACCTAGGCACTCCCCCTCCACCCCTTTTCAGGTTCCCTGTAGAGAGGTGGTCGTTGCCATGGTAACAATGACACAGTGACCTTGGGCACTGGCTGCCCCTCCTCCAGCCCTGTCATTCTAGGGGGAGGGTCCATAAACACTGCTCCCACCTTTTTCCTGTCCCCCAGTCTTAGACACCAGCTCCTCCTCACCCCACGCTGCCCCATCCCTTGCTCCCTTGTCCCAGTCAGGACAAGCTCTTTGCATCTGGGATTTAGGATAGATAACTCCACACTATGCTACAGAGAACCCCCTGCCCCATTTTTTGTTGGGGGGAAGCATTGACTTGAGCTAACCTGCCCCCACCATGTCTCTATTTCTCCCTCTGATCACAGATTCAATCCTGAGGATCTTAATGAGGGGGATGAGAAGGTGGAGAATTGGGGGTAGGAGCGTTTATTGTATTAAGAGGTCAAGTAACTCCCAGTCCAGAGGCCAGGGAGGTGGGAGGATTGTGTAAGGCAGGCACTTATGTCATCAAACAAAAGATAACTTTCTGATTGAGGGTCTCCTTCGTGCCAGGTGCTTCTATAAGCACTTCACTGGCATTAACTCATTCAACCCTTAAATATCCCATGAAAAAAACCCATTATTATCCCCAATTTGCAGATGAAGAAACCGAGGCACAGAAGCCAAGAACAGTTACCCCAAGTGATATAGCTAGAGGTTTGTAGAGTTAGAACTTTAACCCCACGATCCCACTCAATGGCCACTGCCTTTCACAGGTCAAGGATTTAGGGAAACATCCTTTTTTATTTTACCCTCTCACTCCCCTTCCTTTCCCCTGCCCTCCGCAGTCCTTCTCATTCCAGAAAGCCCCACAGTAGAACTTCTTACAGCATCTAGGCTCCTGATTGCAAACAATCCAATGGGAAAAAGGCATGTACAAAGACTTGTCCAATCAGGACCAGGGAGTTTGAAAAGCAAGGACCAATCAAAAAGGATGACTCTGAGGGTCCAATACAGAGTAGGTTTGGCTAGAGGATTGTGAAGGGACCAATCAGAGAGAGCACAGCGGACTATGCTATCCAATGAAGTCTCAGCAGGATAGGGCGTGGCTTTAGGTTTGGGGCCACGCCTCCGAGAGGAGGTTCAAACCCAGACCTCTTTCTTTGAACCTACCCTCTAGGCTGTTACGGATTCAGACTCCCCAGTTTTTTTGAGTCCAGGCTCTAGGCTTCCCTTGATGACCTTGAACGTGATCAAGGGTTATGATGGAGAAGGGGAGGATCAACCTTAGGGTCTTAGAGTGGAGGACCCGGGCTAGGTATTAGAGCCCCGATGGAAAACTAGAAACTAGGGGGTGGAGCCTAAGGTGGGGTGGGACTTCGGGTTGGGGGCGGGGCCTCGAGTGGGGGTGGGGCTTCGAGTTAGGGGTGGGGCTGAAGTTTGACTACTATATACTTTGGAGTGGTGTCTAAGCTAGAAGGGTGAAACCCAGGCTGTGGGGTGGGGAGTGAGACCTAGGTTTGGGGAACATGCCTTTGGGTTGATAGGGTTGGGATTTTTGCTTTGGAGCAGTGCGTTAGTGACAGAGGGTGGGCCTAGGTGGGGGAGCAGCGTTAAATTATTGAGGAAATAGATTGGTGTTGTGTCTATTGGGAGGAAAGGGGGGGGAAGCAGGAAGTCAGGTCCCAGGGAAGTAACACTTATCTACTTCCACCTCTTGCACACTTTTTCAGGTCAACTCTGATTCCCTGACTTCAGGGAGAATTCCCAGCTGTTGGGGTCTACCCCTCCCCTTCCAGCACCCCCAGGCTGGGCGATCTTACATATCCTTAAGAGTGGCCCCTGCAGCATGTTCACTGAGCACCTACTGGGTACCAATTGCTACTCTGGACACGTGAGAAAATTGGTGCCCTTATTTCCTGCCCTCAGAGGGGCTGCATATTAATGACTAGACTGTAGGAAATGAACAACTAAATAAGTAAGCAGTATAGATAAACAAGTAAATAACATCTTTACCAAGAGTGAGAAGCGCTATGAGGGAGATAAAATGAGGAAATGGGATAGAAATAGGGTACTTGTTGGGGCTATTTCTTCTATTGGCTCTAAAATTTAATCTCTACAAGATTTCTCTTGCTCTCCCCTCACACCCTCAGCATTTATTAGGAAAAATTTCAACAGGAAGCAAAATTGAAATAATTTTACAGTGAACAATATACCCACTACTTAGATTCTACCATTAACATTTCACTGTACTTACATCATCATATCACCACTCACCTATCCCTTTATCTGTCTTACTTCCTGTGTCTTACAAAGTAATTTGCAGACACCCGGACAATTGACAGGTTGTAACTTGGGGGTAGAAACTGAGAACCTCTCTGAAGAGACAGATGAACTAAGACAAATGAAAAGAAATCAGCCATGGAAGGTGAAGCAAGTGCAAAGGCCCTGGGGTTGAAATCAGTGGTGTATTGCAGGGATGGAAAATTCATCACTGAGTGGAAAACTAGAGTGACTGGGGCCAAGTCAGACAGATCCTCCGTGACGAGACTCTTTGTTTTGCCACCTAAGTCCTCATCATTTTCTCACTTCCTGCTCCACTCTTTCTCTCCTGTCCATCCCAGGCCTGTCCTCACCTGCATTCTCCTTTGCCTCCTTCCAGTTCTGTCACTTACTATCTCTGTGACTTTGGGCAAGTGCTTAAGCCCCTGTGTGACTCAATTTTCCTCATCTGAAAATAGGGCTAGTGATAGGACCTCATCAACTCAATGTGCAGAGTAGATGTATTCCGAGACGGAACATACGGCTGGCACATAGTAGGGCTGGATATGTGTTGTTCCCTTTAGCTGTTACTACTCCTTTTGGAACTTCTGTTCTCTCAGCCCTGGACCCCAAGCCCCAGAAGGGAGTGGGAGGAACCTGGGTAGGGGTGGTACCTGGGTGATGGTGCAGTGTGGAGAATGGGGGGGAAGATGAAGGTTCCTGGGGGGGGGTGTCTAGTAGTTATGAATGGGCTCAGGGTTCGCTAGAGAGGGTCTCTGCAAGGGTTCCTTTTATGGGGGGCGTTGGACTGGTTTCATGAGATGATATGGCTAGGGAGAATCTAGGGAAGGAATATGGAGGAGAAGAGGTTTGTAATAGTGGGATCCAAAATGGGAAAGGGGGAAGAAGTCAGAGTAGGAACAAAGGGGGTAACAGCCAGAGTCAATGATCTCTGGCAAAGCACTGTGGGTGCTTTGATGGTGTACATCTTCAGGTAGACATCTGAGGGGGGTGTGAACCTATTCCCCTAAGTCACATACATTTTTGTAAATCACTCATACCTCAATTTAAAAAAAATGGAATACTCCAGGGACTTGGGGGACTGCAATAAGACAGATGTATTTTATTTATTTGTTTGTTTGTTTGTTTATTTATATTTTTTTAGAGACTAGGTCTCATTATATTGCCCGGGGTAGTTCCAAACTCTTGGACTCAAGTGATGACTAGCCTCAGCCCCAATAAGACAGATTTTGATGGGGGGTCTTCTTGATGGTTTTGGAGTGCTAGTGATTGCCTCAGAAAGAGAGGTGGGCAGTGGCACAAGATACTTGGTAGCATTTGGGGGAGGGCTTGCCATTAACTACTGGGTAACAGGCAAAGGGTCTGAATAAGGAAGGGGCAAGGAATTGGGACTCCATTGAAATCACAGGGAAGGGGGGGTCTATAGAGAGACTGGGAAGAGGGTGGAGACGGACAGAATCTGAGACAAGCAGTTTCTGGAAACCAAGGGGTGCTTTGGAGGGGAGGGTGGTTTGGGATGTAATGGGGGTAACAGGGAATGTTTAGGATCTCCCATGGGGACAAGAGATATTATTTGGGACCCCTAGAAGTCAGATATAGCTTGGAGTCTCTGCTAGGGATCAGGGAATAGCTTGAGGTCCTTGAGTGTGAAAGGACATGGCTGGGGGGGGGGGGAAGGTCCTCAAGAAAGAGTGGGAAATGGCTTGTGGTCCTGAATGGCTGCAGGAGGTGGTCTGGATCCCCAAAGGTAGTAAGGCATGATCTTGGGTCCCTTTGAATGTTGACACATGGTCTGGGATTTCTCCGGATGTTGGGGTATGATCTGGGCTTCCTGAAGGATAGGGTGTGGTCTGGGATCTACCTGAATGTTGGGGTGTAATTTCGGGTGTCTGATGGGGGTTCTATGGATCCCCTTGGAGATGGGGACATGGTCTGAGATCCCCCTGGATTTGGGGACATGGTCTGGGGTCCCCGATGGGGTGTGGGGCAGAGTCTGAGGTCGCTAAGGAGAGTAGGACATGGCTTGTGGCCCTGGGTGGCTGTGGAAGATAGTCTGGGTCCCCAGAGGAGGTTAGGCATGATCTGAGGGCCCCCCACCTCGGTATTGAGACAGAATCCTAAGTCTCAGCTGGGAAATCCGGGGTCCCCAGGCCAGGCGGGGCGTGGTCTGGGGGTCTCTGGGGAAACCGGCAGGGTTGGAGGTGGGGCTGGGGAGGGGTCGGGGGCGGGCCGGCTGCTCCGCAGTGGAGAGGGGTCGGCGGCGGGCTCGGGGCGGGGGTCTGGGGTGTAAGGCCGCCCCGCCCGGTCCCTCCGATCGGCGCCCCCTCCCCCCTTGCGGCGGCGGCGGCGGCGGCGGCGGCGGCGGCGGCGGCGGCGGCGGGGCACGGGCGGCGGGAGGCGCGGAGGGCGGAGCTCGGTGGCGGCTCGGGAGGGAGGGCGGGAGGCGGGAGGGAGGCGGCCCCGCGGCACCGCGCCCCCTCCCCCGGCCCTCCCCCCACCATGGCGCGGAGCGAGGTGGCGGCGGCGGGGCCGGGCCCCGGGCCCCCCCGGGCTGGGTGAGCGCGGCCCAGATCGGCCCGGGAGGCGGCGGGCGGGGGCGCCGGTGTGAGCGCGGGTGTGAGCGTGCGAGCGTGTGAGTGTGTGTCCGCGGCGCTGCGGCGGGCCCGGCGTGCGCTCGCGCGGCCCTGTGTGTGCCCGGCGCCGGCGTGTGCGGCGCCCTGCTTGTGTGGCCATCCGGGTGTGTGCCGGGTGTCGAGCCGAGGTGCTGTGTCCGGCCGGCCTGTGTGTCCCCCCGAGTGGCTGCCCCTCCGTCTGTGTGTCTGGGGGGCTGTCGCGCGCCCATCAGAGGGGCTGTGTGCAGGTGTGTGTGCGTGGGTTGTGTGCCCAGGTTGGGTGCCCCCCAGCGAGTGTGCGCGGCCAGCTGCGATGTGTGTTTGTGTCCGGGCTGACTGGCCATCGGAGGGTCTGTGTAGCCGGGTGTGCCGCTCCGGTGTCCATTTGTGTGTGTATGTGTGTCTGCGGCTTGTATGTCTCCGAGGGTGTGTGTCGGTGCGTCCACCTCAGGTTCCGGGCTGGGGGGCTGGGGCTCCCCACCTTGTGGGTCCAGGCCTGTGTGTGGGTTTGGGGGAGGGGAGTTTGCTGCTCCTCGGTCCATGTCAACTGGGGGGGGGTCCTCAGCGGTCCTTGGGGGAGACGGCCATGTCTTCCCCTTCCCGGTGACTGGGTGGGGGGGATGGGCGGCGGGTAGGTGGACAGATGGAGGGATGAGAGGCCGAGGGATGGACAGATGGTCCCGAAGGGAGGGATGCAGACCCGGCCCTTTCCCACCCACTCCACCCCAGTCCCCCCACTGACCAGATCTCCCACAGATGGGGCCAGAGGTGCCTCCTTCCAGATGGCCAGGCGGGAGGACCTTTGGGCTGCCGGTGGGAGGATCGCCTGGGAATGCTGCCCTAGGAATCGGCCCCCAGACCTCTGAGATTGGACCTGCTGAACTCTGACCTCTGGTCTGGTTTGTGCCCTGGTTTGGGGGGGGTGTTCTGGGAGGGAGAGCTGTCAGGATTTCTTTGGTCTGGGAAGTAGGTGGGGCGAAGGTGCCTCGGGGCTAGGAGGGCCAGGTGTGTCCATGGTTGTGTGTGAGTGTGAATTTGTGCCAATCTGTTGACTGTGCTACTGTGGTACAGTGTTATATGTGCATCTATAAGTGTGTAAATCCTTACAGGGCTGTTGTGTGAGCATGTGTCTACTATGAGTGAACATCTTGGAGTGTCTGTGCAAGGTGGATTTTTCTGTGCCAGTGTGTTTGCGTGTATATCAGCCTGTGTCTGTGCACCCTTGTGGTTCTGTGTATGTGTGTGGAGTGTGTAGCAGTTACTGTGTACATCTGTTGCTGACCATCATGGGGTATGTGAAGTGGCATGAGTATGTCTGGGCATTTCAGAGCCCACACCTGTTTATCTTTGATTGTGCAAGTAACTGTATGTGTGTGCCCCTGGTGTTGGTGAGCATGCAAGGGTATAGCTGTTATAGGTGCATGCAAGGGGTGCCTGCAAAAGGACACATGGGTTTCTCTGTTGTGCGTGTACACCTGTGTGTGAATGTTCAAGGGAAGTCAAGTTGTATGTGTGTGATGGTGTATCACAGGTTGTGACACACCTGTGTCAATCTGAAGGGTATGTGTCCAGCTATGCTGTGTGTCTGTCTAAACTTCAGTGTTGGTCTCTCAGGAGTGGGGGTGTGTGTGCAAACATATGTACAGGGTGATACACACACATGTGCCTGTGTCCCTAGACCCACCTCTGGGTCCATTGGGATCGGGGTGCAGGTGGTCGGATGCTATGCTAGGTCCAGCCTAGGGCCCATGGACACAAGTGTGTCCTCATCCTGGGCCAAGAGCCCAAGGGTGGGTGTGTGTAGGAAGTTATTGTGTCCACGGAACTGCAGATGTAGAGCCTGGGCTGTGGGTCCACGCAGGTTTGGGCATGTCCACATATGTGGGTGTGATGATAGTGTGATGGTGAAGATGGGAACTTCTGGCCTTCTGGTTTCTGGTACTTTCCAGGTCTTTGGAATTGGGGAACTGGGATGTGAGCTCTGAAAGGAGGAGGCGGGGTGTCTAGAATTCTGGACCTGAAGGAGAAGGGGACTGGGGGACCAGATTCCTGGGTCTTGAAAAAGGAAGGGACTAAGACTGAGTCTCATTTGGGGGAGTAGGAGGGTGGGGTCCTGGAGTCCAGGGTCTTGAGGAGTCCATGGTCCCTGGGTTTTAGAGACTTCAAGGGCATGTCCTGGAGCCTTGGGTTTGGAGAGTGAAAGGTCATCAGGCCAGTCTCTCCAGAGACTCTTCCTGGGTCCTTCTGAAACTATGTGGGGACTGTAGTAGGAGGCCTGAGAGAGTGAAGGCTCCAGGGACCTCCTTGGCTCAGATGTTCCCTGAGGCAGGTCTCCAGAGAGAAGCCAAAAGGAAGCTAACAGGGTTGTTTGTTCTTTTGCAGGTACTGGCCCAGGCCCTGACTCCCTAAAGAGAGGTGAGTGTGGCTGTCAGGGAGGGGAGACAGCGGAGCAGCCTCTGGGCTTGCTCTGACCAGCTGTGGGCCTTGAGCCTCACCGCGAATGGGTTTCTGCCGGGGCTGGTGGTGTTCTGAGGGGCCAGGTGACCCCTCCCCAGGGCTGGAGGGTGGGTGATGAGGTCAGGAGCATCAGGTTTAGGTATAGCCTTGTGTTGACTTGGTAGAGCCAGGGCATGGGTGGCCGGTGGGGGTGGCATCTGGAGGCATCCACTCCTAGGGAGGCTTCATGGGTCAGGAAAGGGACATTTCTTCATCTCATAAAGGGTATAAACCCTTTGTACCTTTTGTGAAATGACCCTGCTTGGAGAGTGGCATGGATGTGACTTACCATTTTGTGTGTGCATGCGCATGGATGTGGGACAGTTTCCTGATGGTCCAATCTGAGACAGAACCAGAGAAAGCAATAATAAGTAATGGTTTATTATTTATGATATATATAATAAATTATATGAATATAAATATAAATAAATATCTTTATTATATCATAACAATAACAACAACAACAACAACTAACACTCATGCGGTGTTTCCTCTGCCAGGAACTATTCTAGCATTACACAGCGCCTTCACTCATTTAATCCGCAACCCTCTGAGGTGGCTGCTGTCAGTATCCCCATTTTACAGATGTGCACATTGAGGCTCAAATGGGCGAAGTCACTTGATTACAGACAAGAATTGGGGTGTGAACCTGGACCATCCTGTCCAGATTTTCTACTACATGTTTCACTGCGTCTTGATGAATGAACACTCTCCCTTGTTACCATTATTCTTTCTGCTTGTGCTCCCCTCCAGCAGTGAGAGGCAACTTCTGTACCGCAGATTGGGGTTCCCAGCCCCAGGGACTCCCTGGCTAAGCAGGTGCACAGCTGGGCTTCCTAACTTGGGTATCCTCCCTCCTAGCCCAGGGCTTTCTGTCCAGTGCAGAGTGGGGGGCCAGCGGGAGCAAAAGAAAAGTTAGTGTGCAGGTGCCCCTTGATTGAGGGGGACCATTGGACCCTGTTGTCGCTCTCCTCAGTCTGGTCACCATCTCCCTCAGCCTCTAGCTCTTTCTTCCTGTTTCCCTCTATCTCGCATCCCTCTGCCATCTCTGTCTCATCTCTCTTTTCTGTGTGTCTCTTCTCTCTTTGCTTTTATTCTCTCTTCACCTTTCTTTCAGACCTTTTGTCCCTTTGTATGTCCGTCTGTCTCTGATCCTGCCTGTTCTGCCAATTCATCTCCTCCCCCACCCCCTTCTCTCTCCCTGTCTCTGCATCTCTCTCTCCAGTTCTCTTGGCCCCTTTCCCATGGGCTGAGGGGTTAGGGCCACACCAGGCCACAGGTTCAAGCAGCAGCTTCCTGAGAGGTGTTGCAGCAGGGACTGGGGTACAGGTGGGGTGGGGTGAGAACAGTTCAGGGACGCCCCCTTCCCATCCTTTCCTCTTCACCCCCCACACCCCTGTGTTGTGATGGGAGCTGACATGTTGTGGGCTGCAGCTGCTGCAGGGGGAATCCCCGCCGGAAGGTTTTGCCTGGAGCACAGACAGAGCATGAGTGTGTGTGAGTGTGTGTGTGTGTGGTGTGTGTGTGTATGGGCATGTATGGGGTCTTGTGTACCCAATGAAGTGAGCATAATGCCTGCCCCTTCTGACTCCTATCACTTGCTCAGGTATGTGTCTGTGGGGGCGAAGGGGTGGTGTTACCCTTAGCATTTGTTAGATGCTTGCAGTGTGCTGGGTCCTGTGTTTAGTGGCCCCCGTGAGGGTCCCCACTGAACCCTTGTAGCAGCCAAATGAAGATGATGCAACTGCCACCCCATTTTGACAAGTCAGGGAAATGGTTTAGGGTCACAGAGCAGGCAGGTGGGGGAGTCAGGTCCTGTAACTGAGTCTGTTTGATTTCAAAGCCTTTGCTCTTAATCATAGTGCACATTTCTGTGCCTGGCATATA
Source organism: Uropsilus gracilis (assembly GCA_004024945.1). NCBI lineage: Eukaryota > Metazoa > Chordata > Mammalia > Eulipotyphla > Talpidae > Uropsilus > Uropsilus gracilis. The sequence continues at coordinate 33,640 of PVHY01012891.1, read as the reverse complement.
TTGGACACTTGATGATGATGATGATGATGATGACTAACATATTGATGGAAGCCAGGCAGCGTCCTAAGGACACCATGCTCACTAACCCATTTAGTCCTCACAGAGGTAAGGCCTGTTTTTATCTCCATTTTACAGATGAAGAAACGGAGAATCAGAGAGGTTCAGACACTTGCGCGAGGTCACGCAGCTAGTAAGTGTCAGAGTGGGAGGTTGCGCCCAGGGATTGACTTTGCAATCCATGCCTAACTCCATGCGGATGTGTCTGTCCAACGCGTGTCATGGCACGCATCTGTCCAAGCACTGGGAGGCAAGGGGCCAGGGATCGCTTGAATTTGGGGGTTCAAGACTACCCCGGGAAACATAGCGAGACCTGGTCTCGAAAAAGCAGCCAGGTGCCATGGTGTGCGCCTGTAATCCCAGCTACCTGGGAGTCTGAGGCTGGGGATCACTTGAGTCCATGGGATCAGGACTACCCTGGGCAACATAGTGAGACCTAGTTTCAAAAATAAACAAACAAACAAATAGGGAAAAAAGGTCATACAATAATCAAGATAAATCAAATAAATCCTCATAAATAAATAAATGCATAAATGAATTCATACATAACCCCGTAGGCAGCAGTCAGGTGTATGTAATGGGTATGGGAAGGTTCAGGTGGGTTAGGGTCACTCCACTGGGTGGGAGACCAGCAGAGGCCTGGGAGCGCCTGGGGGGAGGTGGGCAGGGTCGGACACTTGGGCAGGACAGTGGTAGCGTGACCACGCCCCGTGGAAATACTGATGTGAAGTGACGTGGCTGCTGACGGTTCATTCGGTTGTCAGGGAGGGCGGGATCAGGCCGGGTCGGACGCGGGACGTTCCAGCTCCTCCGGGGTGGCGGCCATGTCCTCCCCTGGGTGACGGGTCTCCTTCCTCCGCAGATCTCACCTCCCGCCGATCCTGCCTCCTCACAACACCATGGCTCCCGGCTCCTTCTCCTTCGCGCTCCTCTCGCCACCGCCTGCCGCCCTGCCCTTCCTGCTGCTGCTCTGGGCAGGGGCATCTCGTGGGCAGCCCTGCCCCGGCCGCTGCATCTGCCAGAACGTGGCACCCACGCTGACCATGCTGTGCGCCAAGACAGGCTTGCTCTTCGTGCCGCCGGCCATCGACCGGCGCGTGGTGGAGCTGCGGCTCACCGACAACTTCATCGCGGCCGTGCGCCGCCGCGACTTCGCCAACATGACCAGCCTGGTGCACCTCACCCTGTCCCGGAACACCATCGGCCAGGTGGCGGCCGGCGCCTTCGCCGACCTCCGCGCCCTCCGCGCCCTGCACCTGGACAGCAACCGCCTGGCCGAGGTGCGCGGGGACCAGCTCCGCGGCCTGGGCAACCTCCGCCACCTGATCCTCGGCAACAACCAGATCCGCCGCGTGGAGTCGGCCGCCTTTGACGCCTTCCTGTCCACCGTGGAGGACCTGGATCTGTCCTACAACAACCTGGAGGCCCTGCCGTGGGAGGCCGTGGGCCAGATGGTGAACCTGAACACCCTCACGCTGGACCACAATCTGATCGACCACATCGCCGAGGGCACCTTCGTGCAGCTCCACAAACTGGTCCGCCTGGACATGACCTCCAACCGCCTCCACAAGCTGCCCCCCGACGGGCTCTTCCTGCGGTCCCAGGGCCCCGGGCCCAAGCCCCCCACGCCGCTCACGGTTAGCTTCGGCGGCAACCCGCTGCACTGCAACTGCGAGCTGCTCTGGCTGCGGCGGCTAACCCGGGAGGACGACCTGGAGACTTGCGCCACGCCCGAGCACCTCACCGACCGCTACTTCTGGTCCATCCCCGAGGAGGAGTTCCTGTGTGAGCCCCCGCTCATCACCCGGCAGGCGGGCGGCCGGGCCTTGGTGGTGGAGGGCCAGGCCGTCAGCCTGCGTTGCCGCGCCGTGGGGGACCCCGAGCCGGTGGTGCACTGGGTGGCGCCCGACGGCCGCTTGCTGGGGAACTCCAGCCGGACCCGGGTGCGGGGGGATGGGACACTGGATGTGACCATCACCACCCTGCGGGACAGCGGCACCTTCACCTGCATCGCCTCCAATGCCGCGGGGGAGGCCACCGCACCCGTGGAGGTGTGCGTGGTGCCGTTGCCGCTGATGGCGCCCCCGCCAGCCGCCCCGCCGCCTCTCACGGAGCCCGGCTCCTCCGACATCGCCACGCCGGGCCGACCTGGTGCCAACGAATCGGCCGCCGAGCGCCGGCTGGTGGCGGCCGAGCTCACGTCGAACTCCGTGCTCATCCGCTGGCCGGCGCAGCGGCCCGTGCCCGGCATCCGCATGTACCAGGTCCAGTACAACAGCTCCGCCGACGACTCCCTGGTCTACAGGTGGGTGCTGCGGCCTTGCTCCCCCTCCCAAGCCCGGGCCCTCGCGTCCACCCACTCCGCGGCCTTCTGGCTGGTCCCAGCCGGCTCGCGGACCTGCTGCCACCTGCCCTCACTGGCCCGTGTGTCCTCTGGCCTCCATTTCTTCCTCACTGTCTGTCTCTCATTCCTGGGGCACCCCCACCGGGCTGAGGGCAGGACGAACCCCCCTGTGGGGGAGCAGGCTGCCTCGCTGCTGCTTGAGGTGCCCGTGTGTCTTGTCTAACATTCTGGAGCAGAAACACATACCTCTATACACGGTGCACTCATGTTCACAGATGGTACACCAGCACACGGGCCCAGGGTAGACACAGAACAGGTCTGAGGAAATATGGGTCCTTTCCGCCCTCCACCGCCCTCGTGCAGACACACCTGGAGCGGTGGACAGACACGGAAGAGCCCCTTCCTCCATCCTCTCCGTTCCTCCTCTTCTCTCCTCCACCTTCCCTCTACTGCCCTCACCAGGCAGCCCTGGGCAGAGCTGAGCTGGGCACGGGGCACAGGGAGAGCAGGAGACCAGTTCCTGCCCTCAGGGAGCTCACCGCCCAGCAGAAGGCAGGTTGTTACTTGGTGAATCCTCACCTCCGCCTTGGGGGGCTGCATACGACTCACAGCCACAGAGCTGGTACTGGGGGGAGACTTGATAAGTGGTCCTGCTGTGTGGCCCGTCCTCCCTGGCTCTGCCAACCCGCCTGCACATCATAAGCGCCTGCTGAATGCCTGCTCCTGAGCTTGCCTTCACTTGGGGGTGCCGAGGGGTGGAGCCATTTCCCTACCTGCTGGGAGCCCTAGTTCTTAGGGCTGCTCAGACCTTCCTGGAGAAACCTGCCTCTTGGCCACCATCTCCCCCTTTGCCAGTGTCCTCTCGGCCACAGGGCTGACAACATAGGAGGCGCTTCCCTTTTTTGGGTTTGGATGAGTAAGCACCTCTCTTTTTTTCTAGCCTTTGTTAGCCTCATTTTCTTTTCTTTTCCATCCTGGTCCGCAAACACACTGTAAGTGCCTAGTGTGCGCCAGAGTCCAGGCTGGGCACTAGGCCCTGATCTGAGCTACGTTAGACCTAGTGGCCTGGTCTAACGAACATCCTGGCAAACGAACAAAGTAAAAACCCTTACTTCCAAGGATGCAACCTCACGCCGTCTCCCCAACTCTGCTACGTAACAATGACCATCCTCCCATTTTACAGGCAGGGAAACTGAGGCTCAGTGGGGGCAGTCACTTGTCCAAGGTCACACAGGATGTGACAGGGGCAGGATTCCAGTCCTTTACCCTTTCAACTCCTAATCCTGCCCCTTTTACATTGAACAGACATGCATTGAGCACTTACTGTTTGCCCGGTAGGGATGAGGGGAGATGGCTAAGACATTGCTATAGATAACTCATGGTTTTTGTGACTCTCCACCTGTTTCTTTCCTTCTCTCTAACCCATGGCTCCTACATGATGGGGTGGGCCTGGGACTCTGCATGCAGATGTTGATGGCACTTTTCCCCAGCTGAGTAACGGACCCCTGGTCCCTTCCCTTCCCTGTAGAGCCACAGTGCCGGTCCTCTGTCCCTGTTGCAGACTTCTGCACTGTGGGGCTGCAGGGGTTAACTTCCTCACTGCTGCTGTGGGCGGAGGGGACATCCAACCAGAAGGCTGCTCTGCCTCCTGCTTGGGACCAGCAGCCAATTAGAGACACATGGGCTTGAGCTTTCTTAAGGAGCCAGCCTCTGTCCTTGAAAAGAGGGGGAGCCCTAGCAACTGGTTATGGGGGGAGGAGGGAGCAAAAGGAAGCCTAGGCTTTCCCAGAGGGGAGCTGAGAAGAAGTGGGTGCCCAAGATGGGATGGGGTGGGTGGCAGTGGTTGGAATTGGCAGGTGGGAGGGCTTAGAGAAGTGGGTGGGCCTTTGTGAGGGGGTGGGCCCTTAATTGAAGTCCTTTGGTTGGAGGGTGGCTCTTGGAGGTGGGCTTCAGGACCAGAAAGTGGCCTGGTGGGAGGGAAGGTGAGGCTGCTGGGAGTTCAGAGGCCTGTGGGGAGGAGGGTGTGGCCTCTCCCAGAGGCGGAGCTCTTGCTGCACATCCCACGCAGATGATCAGGCAGTCCTTGTCTCCGGTGACCCACTAAGAGCTTGGCAGGAGAGCAGAGCTTGTGAGCTGGAGTGCTGGGCATGCGAATCCATGTGGAAATGGCAGCCCTAGGTTAGCCAAGGCTGAATATGGCCAACAGCATAGAAGAGACGTGCCCACAGAAGAGGGTTGGGCCTGGTGGGGGTGCTCTCACATACTGGGAGGGGTGCAGCCAGCAGGAGGTTGGGAGCCACGGCCAGCTGCATTGGGCCAGATGCAATATAATAATGAGTTATTAAATGCCAGACTCTGGGTACGTTAACTCATTCATACTTCACACCATCTCTCTGGTGCTCGAGGTCTTAATATGTTTGAGGGACACAGAGAGGTTAAGAAACTTACTTAAGGTCACAGAGCTATAGCAAGAGGAACTGAAACCTCTGGGAGTGGTCAGACTCCCAGATGTTTGTCAGTCACTTTTCTACATTGCCCTCAGGGCAGCCAGGGACCTATAGCTCGAACAGGGCTTCTGGCTTGGTTACATTTGCATGGCTCAGTTATGGATGAGACTGCCTGGGAGGGCCGATCTGGGCGGTGCAGGGCAGGGTGTGCACAGAGCGCTTGCTTGTGATGTCTGGACAAGGAGCAGGACATACAGAGCGTGGAGATATTCCCGGCAGTAGGAGAGCCATCCTGGCAGGTCCTGGTGGGGTATGGCTTTGATGTTTCCAGTCCCCTATCGTAAGGGGGGTGGCCTGTAGCTGCGCCCCTTGGTGGCTGGGAATTTGTAGTCCAGAGACTTAGAAATGGTGCCAGAAGACAGCTGCAGCTAGGAGATGTGCTTACCTAAAGGTGGGACACACAGATGAGGGGGGGGGGTGCGTGTATCCGTTTCCTTGTCAGGGCTAAGAGGTAACATGGAGGAACTAGGGCAGCACCCATGTCTCAGTAGAACTGAGACAGGGGAGGTAAGTTCACCTGTGTCCACTGGAGTGGGGGTGGGGCTTAGGTAAGGGGGTGTTGCATCCTGGAGGGTGCGCCTACCAGAGAGCATGAATGGCACCTGTCCTGGAGGGGTGAGACACTGCCGGGAACATGTCCCTTAGGGCAGGGCATAAAAAATACAGCCCTCCTCCCTTGTGGGGGCGGGGTTACATAGACAAGAGCTGGTGAATGGCAGATGTGCTACTAAGTGCTGAGAAAGGGGTGGGGGGAGAGGGGTGCATGGAGAAGAGTGGACTGTGGGGAACAAGCATGCCGAGAGGTGGGGCTTGTGGTGTGATGGCTCCTGCTGTCCACTAGGGGGTGAGATACGGTGGGACTCACTTGGTCCCCGATCCCATCACACGGGTGGGACGCGCAGGCGAAGGGGTTTGTTCAGAGTGGAGCTAACCCGCGCCGATCCCGCCCCCTCCTGCAGGATGATCCCCTCCACCAGCCAGACCTTCCTGGTGAACGATCTGGCGGCGGGCCGCGCCTACGACCTATGCGTGCTGGCCGTCTACGACGACGGGGCGACGGCGCTGCCGGCCACGCGAGTGGTGGGCTGCGTGCAGTTCACCACCGCTGGGGACCCGGCGCCCTGCCGCCCTCTGAGGGCCCACTTCTTGGGCGGCACCATGATCATCGCCATCGGGGGCGTCATCGTCGCCTCGGTCCTCGTCTTCATCGTCCTGCTCATGATCCGCTACAAGGTCTACGGCGACGGCGACGGCCGCCGCGTCAAGGGCACCTCCCGGTCACCCCCGCGGGTCAGCCACGTGTGCTCGCAGACCAACGGCGCGGGCGCGGCGCAGGCCCCGGCGCAGGACCGCTACGAGGCGCTGCGCGAGGTCGTGTCGCCGGCCTCTGCGGCGGTGGCCGTGGAGGCGAAGGCCGCGGCTGCTGAACCGGCCTCCGCGGAGCCGGAGGTGGCCCTTGGACGCTCCCTGGGCGGCTCTGCCACCTCGCTGTGCCTGCTGCCGTCGGAGGAGACCTCCGGGGAGGAGCCTCGGGCCGCGGCGGGCCCTCGGAGGAGCCGTTCCGGGGCCCTGGGGCCGCCCGCCTCGGCCCCGCCAACGCTAGCCCTGGTTCCTGGCGGGGCCTCGGCCCGGCCGAGGCCGCAGCAGCGCTATTCCTTCGACGGGGACTACGGGGCGCTCTTCCAGAGCCACAGTTACCCGCGCCGCGCCCGCCGGACAAAGCGCCACCGGTCCACGCCGCACCTGGACGGGGCCGGAGGGGGCGCGGCCGGGGAGGACGGAGAGCTGGGGCTGGGCTCCGCCAGGGCGCGCCTGGCCTTCACCAGCACCGAGTGGATGCTGGAGAGCACCGTGTGAGCGGCGGGCGGCGCCGGGACGCCTGGGTGCGAGGACAGATGCCCAGACAGATGCCCAGCCGCCCGGGCGCAGGGGCAGGACTCGAGGGAGAAACACCGCGCCAAGACCTCTGACTCGAGGGGAGCCGGGAGCTGACCGTGCCCCTCTCCTCCCTGGAGGGGGCGGGGCTGCCTCAGGCTGTGGCTGGAGGCCGCCTCCCCGCCCAGAGGAGCTGGGGGCTTGGGGGCCGGCCATTCCCCCACGAACTCCTCCCCCCTCCTGCCCCTCCCCCCGCGCGCTCGCGGACCTCGCTGGAGCCGGTGCCTTACACAGCGAAGCGCGGGGAGGGGCAGGGCCCCCCCACACTGCAGCACTGAGACACGAGCCCTCTCCCCCCGCCCGGGACCCGGGGCAGGGGCGAGGGGCCCATTTCTTGTATCTGGCTGGACTAGATCCTATTCTGTCCCGCGGCGGCCTCCAAAGCCCCCATCCCCACCCGTTCACCTCTTGGGTCCCGTGGGGTCTGGCTTGGGTTCCCCCTTTCCCGGATCCCCCTCGTTCGTTTCTGTCTCGCCCTATGTCGTTTGTCTCACGTCTGTCCTTCCCTACACGTCGCTCCTTCCTCCGTGCCGCTGTCTCCGCCCTCCCGTATTTCGTCCAGTCTCCCCGTCTGTGGCGATTACCTCTCCCCACTACTCACTGTCCCGGGCAGGTCCCACTGGAAGGACCAGACTCACTCCTATTCCTTCCTCTTCCTCCAAATAAAGCCCCACATGAACAAAATCCAAAACCAAATCCCCCTCCCTACCGGAGCCGGGACCCTCCGCCGCAGCAGAATTAAACTTTTTTCTGTGTCCGAGGCCGCTCTGCTGACCTCTGTGTGTGTCCGAGTGTTTGGGGTGGGGGAGGGGAGGGCGACCTAGATGCCTGAGTGAGACTTCAGCGAAGGGAGGACGGCTCACCCGGGCCAGGGAGACCTGCAGACCGGCTCCTAGCCTCTGAGAGACGTAAGAGGTGGGAAATAATAAAAATAAAGTGATAAGAGCGAACAGTGAGTGCTTACTATGTGCCAAGCACTTATATATTCTCACAACCACCCGAGGCCTTCAGGACGGCCACCCCGTTTACAGGGGAGGACTGTGGCACCCAAGGTCACAGAGCGCGAAGTGGCCAGCTGGGACTTTTGAGAGGCAGGCCGCCTGCCTTCCACCACAGCACCCTGGAGCAAATGTCCCCTCACAGGCAGGCATCATGCTGAGCATGCCCGTCCCTGGGGTCAGACAACTCAGTGACGTAGATATCTTTGGTCCCATTTTACGGATGGGACTCTCGGGCAGGCAGCGTGGAGTCACTTGCCCAAGGCCCCCAGTGAAGAAGCAGCGAAGCTGGTAACGCCTCAGGGTCTGTCCCTCCCTCGCTGCCACTCTGTTGCTCTGCCGTCTGTCCTGGGGGCTGGGGAATGGCCCTGTGACCGACCTTAACTGAGCCTGAGCATCAGCCGGGCACGGTGGCTCGTGCCTGTAAGCTTCAGCCTATGAAGCGGCCGGGGCCAGGGATCGCAGTTTGAGTCCTGCCTGGGGCCCGTAGCAAGACCTAGTTCCAAAAAAATAGCTGGGCGTGGTGGCGCGCACCTGTAATCCCAGCTACCTGGGAAGCTGAGGCTGGGGATTGCTTGAGTCTGGTACCCCGGGCAACGAGAGCCTGCGGTTCCACAGGCAAAAATAGAGAGACCTAGTCTCAAAAAAAACAAAACAAAACTGAGCCTGAGCATCTAGTGCCCAGCCGGTGGGCGATGGGAGTTGGGAAGGTGGTCAGTGGTCACTCTGTCTGGTCTCTGAGGGAGCCCCAGGTGGAGAAGGGCCGAGCTATGGGCATGGAGGAAGGTGTGGGAAGGGGTGCTTCTCAGGTGAGACTGAAGATTGTGATGGGGGCGGGGGGTGTGGTGTTGGCGCAGGGGGTGCCCCAGCCCTTGCAGGGGTCCCTGCACTGAAACCGCCTTCCTGATCCTGGGGAAGAAGGAAGAAGGCTTTCTGCCAGTTAGGGGCCCCCTGAGGCCTGGGGAGGAGGAGAGAAAGACAGAAATAGAAACGGAGCAGGAGGGAGGGGGGGATGGATCTGGGCAGAGAGGGTGGGAGGCAGCAAGGACAGAGGCACTGGAGAATCTCAGACCCACAGGCCACGGCTCCGCACCCAGCGGCCCAACCACACTTCCCTAGCAGTCGTCACGACTCCCTGCGCTGAGGGCTTCCCACACGCCGGGCCCTGTGCTTACACACCCTCCCTGCGCACGAACAGAGCATGCAAGCCAGCCCTAGTGTAGAACGCAAAATGGAGTCACTCAAGTGCGAGGCATGATGGCATTTAGACCCTGCAGCCAACCACTTATCCCCGGGCACCCCCTTCCCTCGGGCAGGAAGAAGTTCAGAGCGGCTCAGTTGCCCAGAGCAGCTCAGTTGCCCGCCCCGATCATAGCACCCGTCAAGCTGACTCCCTCCAAATCCTGGCGCCTGACTTTGTCTCCCATCCGCTGGGTAAAACTCCCAGAGTGGCGCATACAGCCCCAGACAAATAGAGAAAAAACAATATAACCCGTGCCCCATGGAGCTTGTATCTCCAGTGGGAGGTGGTCAACAAGCCAAGGAATGATGAGCGTCTGGTGAGCTAAAAAGTGCGGCGGAAAGCAGTGAGCAGACAGCCCAGCCCTGCCCTCCTGGAGCCCAGACAGATGGCACAAGGGGTGGATGGGAGCTGCTCAGGGGCCTGGGAGCCCCGGGGAGCCGCCCGACCCCAACTGGAGGTGCAGGAGGCTCAGGGGCGGGTATTAGTCAGAGTCTTGCAGGAGCAAGTGACAGCACCTCACTTAACTGACTTCGGCATCAAGAGCAGGCGTTGGCAGGCTGCAGCGCAGCAGGAGAGACCAAGGTCGAGCTCCTTGGGACTTGGCCTCAGAGACTGGCACCCAGCCTCGGTTCCACCCAGGCATTCTCCCCACGCATGGCTCCGCTGTCCGTGCCCTGCCACTGCCAGAGGTGGGCGAAACGACCATTTATTTACAAATAGCGATTTCATCCTTCCAGCTCCACGGCCCCCAGGCAAAAGGTGCTGAGTCCTAAATAGCCCCCAAAGGACCCTGGTGGTCACGTGTCACGCCTGCCCTGGCTGCCAGTCCAGGGGAGGAAAGCTCTGTTCACATTTACTGGGCAGGCTGGGGGCAGGTGTCAGGTCATGTGGCTCTGGGGGTGGGGTGGGGGAGAGGAGAGAGCACACGTGTTAGGTTACACTTATATGAAATCACCAGTTTTTTAGGTCAGAAGTGATTAAAAAAATGGGCAATTTTATGCGGTTGAAGCTCAACAGTCATCAAAAAGGTAGGATGGGAAAGTTTGACGGATTTATAAAAGCAAGGGAAACCCCAGTGTATCACTCAGAAGGAACCTTGGAGGCGGTGGTATTTGCTGAGACGTAGGGGATGAGTGGGAATTAGGCAGGTGAAGCTATTGTGGTGGCTGGGGAATTGTGGGGCACATTCCAAGCAAGGGGAACAGCTTATGCGAAGGCTGTCAGAGGTGGGGACGGGGATGGTTTGTCACTGGGCTCAGAGCAACCTGAAGCTGGGCACCTGGTGGAGTGAGTGAGTCGAAAAGGGGCTCATTCATCAAAGGGAAACTGAGGTGCTTTGCCAGGACACACGGAAGAAAGGTAGGTGAAAACAGAATAGCAAACCTATTTCTTTTGTGTTTCTTGACTTAAGCAGTTTGCAACCTTACTTCTCCATCGCTCATGTTGAAGAGGGTCCTATACCTGAACTCAGACTCTTCCTATATGATTTGAATTTTATTATTAAAAATGAATAAACCACCTTCTCTGGGTTCTGTGCCATGTATACAGAGATGAATGTATGAGAATATAGTTAACTACAAGAAATAGAAAACTCAATGTGACTTAAGCCATCTGGTTATTTTCTCTAATAAGTCATGAGTTAGGGGTGTTGGGGTTTGGCACAGTAGATTATTAATAAGAATCCAACCCACCAACGGTCCAGTTTTCTACTCTTGCTCTACCTTTCTTAGGAGAACCTCATAGTTGAAGCTCGTAGCTTCATGGACACAAAATGGCCACCACAGCTCCAGCTTTCACATCCTCATTCCAATGAACTGAAGAGGAAGGGATAAATTGTGTCAGGGAAGAAAAAAATTCTGAGTAGATGTATATGGGGCTTAACCCGCACCAAAAACTGTTTTCAATTCTTTATAGCAAACTAATTTAAAAAGCCCTTTAGTCATCTGATCACTCCACTGGCGAGGGAATCTGGGTAAGGAGGTGCTAGGCAAGGAGAAAAGAAAATCATGCCCTGGACTGGTTACCCTGCTACCCCCGCCCAGACTGCTGTTCAGTCGCTCACAAGCTGTACAGTGCAGTGGGAGTGGCTACGGGCTTGTGTGTCACTGCAAGTGGTGGTACTAGTCCTTTGTCTCCTGAGAAAGCACTTGAGAATGCAAAGGAGAGTGAGAAGATGAGGGAAATGATTCTGAAATTTTTGTATGGTGCCCCAAGCTCAGTCAACCTGGAGAGGGTTCCTCTGGGTAGTATGTCCTTCAAGGTGCATGTCCCCAAAGGCTTGTGATGGACTGGTGGCTGTCATACTGTCCCAATGATCTAGTGTTTCATACAAGAACCAAACTTAGGGGCATCTAGCCGGGCACGGTGGCTTGTGCCTGTAAGCTTCAGCCTATGAAGCGGCAGGGGCTTGGGATCGCGGTTCGAGTCCCGCCTGGGGCCCGTAGCGAGACCTAGTTCCAAAAAATAGCTGGACGTGGTGGCACGCGCCTGTCATCCCAGCTACCTGGGAAGCTGAGGCTGGGGATTGCTTGAGTCCGTGGTACCCCGGGCAACGAGAGCCTGCGGTTCCACAGTTCCACAGGCAAAAATAGCGAGACCTAGTCTCAAAAAAAGGCAAAACAAAACAAAAAACAAACAAAAAAACCCCCAAACTTAGGGGCATTAAAAAAAAAAAAAAGATTGGGGGGGGAGAAAATAAAAGGAAATTATTTTATGATGCACCCAGATTGTATGGGTGAGGAACTCCATTGTGACGTGCCGCGCTGTCTCTGGCCCCAGTTGGGAATGGGAATCTTTTGGACACTTCTTCGTTCATGTGACTGAGCTGAGTGGAGAAGCTGAGCCTTGCAGCTCCTGTGCTCAGCTGGGATTATCCGCTGGAAAATGTACATGTGGCCTCTCCACGTGGTTGGGAGTTCTTGCGGTGGGGAGATGAGATGGTGCTTCCCTAGAGTAGGAGGAGGTGGCATGGAAGTCATCACTTCACTTGTACTGTGCTCTACTGGGTTGACACAGTCCAGGCCAGGCTCAACGAGTGGAGAACCAGGACTCTACCTCTTGGGGGCGTATCAGTGTACGGCCACTCTTTAAAGTCACGCCTTTGATTCACCAGCAGGAGGTGCTGGTGAACAATTTAACCAGGGCCCTGTGTACAGGAGCTCTTAAGAGAGCTGATCCTGTGGTAGCACTCCCCTTCCCCAGGCCCCACTGGGTTCTAATTCTCTTGTTTCTGAGTGAGGAACTCTCTGGTTATTAGCCATTCACCAAAATGATATGAAAGTACCTCAATATTTTAACAGCAGAAACAGTGCTACCCATTGGGGACCCTCTGGATAGCAAGAGATATGCAATCTCAGGGCTATTTTAGGTTGCTACTAGCTCCATCTCTCAGTGTCTTCCTTCAGTAGAGTATTAGGCATCTTCTTTGGAGCAAGTTTTTGTTTTTCTTTCCAGAAAATGGGTTGTTCCTAGCCTCAGGGGTGGATCTTGAAAAGTCTGGCTTTCTTTATGATATCTTCCTGGCTGGTGACTAATTTAAACTTGGGTTCACTGAATTGGAGCCAACACCCTTCCAAATAATGGGGAGTTTCTCAGAAATCATTTCCCTTGCTTAAAAAAAAAATTCTTGCATCATTGTTCATTTTTGTACAATATTTGATTTCCACCCAGATGGAGTCCCACAATTTTACAATAGCTAGGATATGGAAACAACCTAAATGTCCCCAAACAGATAAATGGATCAAGAAGATGTGGCATAGATACACGGTGGAATACTATTCAGCAATGAAAAAGAAACTCATTTTCTTTGCTTTTAAGAACTGTGGAAGGAGAATCAAGGTCCCATGTCATGGAGCAGAGGCAAGCTCTCTGTACTTGTCCAACTAAGAACCACAAAATATGGAAGCATAATAAGACGGTTGTTGCTTAACTCCATTCAGTTTGGGTAGCTTGTTAGGGCTTGTTTTGTGTGTGACAGCTGGAGCTGCAGCAGTTGCTGTCTTGAGAGCATGAGGTAGCTGGAGTTAAGACTCAGTCAACAGAAAGGCCCTGGTTCGCACATAATTGAAAAATAAACGAATGAGCCAGTTATAGAACTTCCCTAACTACTGACTTTTTGCTACGGGTGACGATAAACACGTTTTGTTTTACCTACATGAGTTGAGTTTCTGATTGGTATTATAGGATAGGATAAAACCTCCTGATTGGTTTAGACTCCATCTACCCTCAGTCTATGAGTCAGGAGCTACATACAACATTTCAGTCTAGGATGGGGCTGCATACGTGATGATGTCCCCTCCACCCAGCCTAGGTGTGCCATCAGCTCTGCCTTCTAGGTTGGTGTAACTGCATACTCTCTATGACCTTTGCACAAGGACAAAATTGTCTCATCACACATTTCGCAGGATGTATCCACTACTGAGTGATGCACAGCTGTATGAGAGAACAGATGTGCAGTCGACATCCCATGATACGAACAGTTGCAAGAAGCACACGCACTTGCACACACATGGCCACAGATATGCTCGGTGACGCTCGAGTCAGGCACACAAATATACACAACCCATGAAGGATTTTGCACATGCGCAGACATCTACACTCAGCTGCAAACTCAATTGCCACACACAATCACCTGTCACAGAGGCTCCAATGTCTTATTGTTTATTTGTGCAAATTGTATAAAAGTAGAAAAATAAACCTTTCTTTTGGGTCTGAGTGAGCCACAGATCCATAAATACAGGGTGCGGACATTAGGCAGGTTGGGGCTTAGCGCATAAATAAGGTCTGGGGCTACAGGCAGGCTGGGGTGGCTGCAGGTTCTCAGCTGCAGTGGTCTCCACTGGCGACACAGTTTAGGTCCTGTATGATGAGGTGGAAGAGGTGGAAGGTGACAGAAGCCTGGAGGCACTCCTGAGACTCCTGTGAGAGAGACGAGAGGGCTGTCCTTCATTGCCTAGGCCCTGGCATCCTCCCTGACCCAGGGCTCAGGCAGTGCCTGCTTTCTGGGTCACTCACCCTCTCTGGGGCCTCCTGGAGCCGGTGCAGCCAGTGGTGGAGGCGGCCTCGGGGCCGGGGGCCCGCTGGCAGCCGGGGGCCCGCCGGGGGCTGGGCTGACAGCTGTGGGCACGAGAGGGGTGTGAGGCAGGCCTGGCCAGAGGGCATCTGGGGGCATCCGGCTCCCACACGCACGGCCCGGGGCTGCGAGCACTCACACAGGCCTGAAGCTCCGAGTGGATGTGGCGCAGGGTGCCCAGGGGCTGGTCCAGGACGGCCCCCAGGGACGAGGCAGTCACGCTGCCCAGGACCTTCAGGGTCAGGGCTATCTCAGCCTCCAAGGCCACGGGGCGCTCCCACACCTGAGAAGGGGACACGGGCGGGCAGAGGGGCCGGTGAACAGGTCAGGCCAGCAGGACAGGGGAAGGGGCAGCCCTGTGTCTGGCAAGCCAGGAGCAGGCAGGCAGGCAGGCAGGGCAGGCAGAGGGGGACTAGTGGGGAGGGCAGGGCAAGGGCCGGGGGAAGGCGGGAGGCCTGCCGTCCAGCTCACCTGCAGCTGCCTCAGGTCCCGGGTCCTGGGGAAGAGGCGGGAGCTGCAGCTCCTCTCCTTCAGCAGGAGCCACTCCTCCTGCAGAGCAAGGGGGGAGTCAGCCCAGCTAGAGGGAGACTGGCCATAGCAGGGGGGAAGGAGCCAACTCACCAAAGCATCCCTGGCCTTCTTGAAGGCTCCCAGCTCCGTTGGTGACAGAGACCTGAATCTGCCCAAGCCACAGGCCCTTTTGGTTGTGATGGGCTTGGATGTGGGGAGGGGGCCCGCGCTGGCCAAGCCCAGCCCCAAGGTCACCAACGTTAGGACCCACACCACAGCCATGGCCAAGCGGCAGCTGCTTCCCAGGCTGCATGACCGGGCTTTTTAAGTGAGCATTTGATGTAGTAAAACGAAAATAAAAAAGGAAATCTCGGCTTTGGTGTAAAGGCATGAGTGGGTGGAGCCACCTGCCAATCCAGGTGGCTCACAGGTGTGCCTACAGCCAGGTGAGTCCAGAGTTATGTCATGAAGGAAAGTGAAAGTGAACTGCCTTCACGGGAGGGAGTCTTAGCAGTCACTGAGCCCAGGTGAGGATTCCCCAGGACTCTGGGGAGCCCGGAGGCTGAGGCAGCTGGAAGGGCAGGAAGTGGTTGCCCAGGAGCCAGGAGCACGGGGACTGTCCAGGAGCACGGGAGTCTGGCCAGGAGGCTGCGAGGCCGTGCCTGGCACAGGGGAGTCTTCCTCTGTCGGTTTAAGCACATTCCATGAAGTCATTTTATGCCAAACGTCCCCATGAGTAGTTATTTTTATGATCATCTTCATTTTATTTACTTTATTTATTGCCAGGAGGCGTCTCCTGGTCTTACTGGCCGTGCCACGTGCACGTGGGCTCGTGGCTCCGGGACGCGGGTGGTGGGCGCGCAGCGCTCTCCGCACGGACTTTGCGGTTCCCGTGTCAGCACCACAGCGCTGGCGTTCAGGGCCCTCAGCTCCTTGACGCTGCGCACCCGGAACTCCCGGAAGCCGAGGGGCAGCGCATGCTGTGCCTTCTAGCTGCTCCCGGGGCCTCTGTCAGGGGTCATGATCTGGCCCCTGAAGCTCCTGCGCGTCCGACACATCCCTGGATTTCCAGCAGCTACGCTGAACTTTGAAGTGTGGGTCTGACTGGTGCCAACGACTTGGTCCTCTTTTTGACTATCTTCCTGAGGCGCCTGAGGGCACCCCTACCCCTAAATGGGTGATGCCTGTCCCCTCCATCAGCAGTACCAAGGACCACCACCTCCATTTCACCAGGGAGGAAACTGAGGCACAGGAAGGCAAGGTGAGTTCCCTGAGGTCCCACAGGAGGTTCATGACAGAGACAGGGTTTGTACAGATTGCCAGGCACTTACCCCACGTTCTATAACAGACAAGGAGGAAATGGGGTGCAATCCGAGGCACCCAGTTCTGAGGCGCTGCCCGGGAGGGTAGTGAGGAAGGCTTCCAGTGCCGGCAGTCTGGCCATGTTGCCGTCACCCCCTCTGCAGTGATGACAGCTGTGTGGCAGGAGAGAAGCCGTGTGTGGGCATTTCCTATTTTCATTCCAGTACTGTTTTCTTGGCCCTTATTACCTTTTCAAAGAACAAGGCTTACTAGGAAAAGGAGCAAGAAAAAGAGGCACCTGCATGATCACAGGTGGGCAGGAGGGCTTCCTAGCCTCGAGGTGCAGAGAATTACCGTCCCATTCTGCAGGTCATAACACAGAATCCCAAGTGCCCAGGAAAGATGCTCTGTGGTCTGACCCCGCCCCCCACGCCAACCTCCCCCTCACCCAGATGCACTCACTGCAGTACAGTCACAAAGATGTCTTTTTTTCAAGACTAGGTCTTGCTATGTTTGCCTGGGGAACCGCAGGCTCACATTGCGGGGTACCACGAACTCAAGCAATTCCCAACCTCAGCTTCCCAGGTTGCTAGGGTTACAGGCGCGCGCCACCACGCCCAGCTATTTTTTTTGGAATTAGGTCTCGCTATGTTTTTTGGAACTAGGTCCTGGGCAGGACTCGAACTGCAATCCCTGGTCCCCATTGTGGCTTCCTAGGCTGCCGCTTACAGGCACGCGCCCCCGTGCCTGGCCTTTACAAAGATTTATCTTTATAACTTGTGATTTTATGTGTACATGCATGTTGCCAACTTGCACAAATGGGATTGTGCATAAATCTCGCTCTATTTCTTCTACTTTTTTAAACAACGTTACCTAGAGATCTCTCCAGAGTGGTGGACGTCAGGTTCCTGGTTTTCACTCGGTGCATCATATTCCTGTTGTATGCAGCGTTTCCACTTAGCTGTTCCCCCAGGGGTGGGCCCTGAGATTGCCCCATCACCCCATCACCATCAGGCTCACACGTGTTCTTGTGGGGCATTTTCCAGACTCTCAGATGGCACAGCTCCCATAATATCTCCTCGGCTCTTTTTCCTCTCCTTGTAGAATGACAGACAGTTCCCACACACACTGACAGCGTCCCTTTTCTGGTGTCTGTATATTTCTTTCTTTCTTTTTTTTTTGAGACTAGGTCTCACTATATCACCTGGGGTAGTCCTGATCCCTTGAACTCAAGCAATCCCCAGCCTCAGCCTCCAGGTAGCTGGGATTACAGGCCTGGTTGCTTTTTCGAGACCAACTTTGCTATGTTTCCTGGGGTAGTCTTGAACCCGCAAACTCAAGAGATCCCTGTCCTCTTGCCTCCCAGTGCTTGGATTATAGGGGCGTGCCACCACGCCCGGCTAGATGTTTGTATCTTTCCGCTTCTTCTGAGGTCTTTCTCCTGTCTGCTTGCAAAGCAGACCGAAAGCACCAGGATTAACTCCTGCTGGGCAGTTCTCCACAGTGAGGGTCAGAGCCAGGAACAAACACAGCTGCTTCCTCTTTCCACAGTGGGTCCATCTGAGCTGTATTCTACACGATTCCTAGAGTTTCGAAAGGGCGCCCATCCCAGTGCATGTTAGTTGCCCCGAGCAGTGACTCTTCGTGGGTGGGAACAGGATGAGGAGCTGCAAGACACCCAGAAGGCAGCATCTCAGGTGGTGCTTGCCCTGGGTTTGGGCAGGTGCCCAGCGCGTGTCCCTGGCTCACTGAGCCCACATGCTGCAAACTCGGCTGGCTCTTTGTCCTCCCAGCTTGCACCTCCCCCTCATTTCTACTTCCTGGGGACATTTCCTTAATAAACACCTGCGCCCTCGCCTCAGGACATGCTTTGGGGCCCCCAAGTAAGGTATGTAGGAAGGAGTAGGATTTCGGACTCATCACAGTAGATCTGAACTTTTGCCTAATCAGTGCTCTAATAGAACGGTGGAAATGCTCTGTATCTGGGCTGTCCAAGGTAGCAGTCCCCTCTTATCGGTGGGGGAGATGTTGCAAGACCCTCACAGATGCCTGTTCAGTAGCAACCACAGATGCTACTGAACCCAAGCTCTGCTTTTCCTAGATACACATCTATGATTAAGTTTCATTTCTAAATCAGGCACAGGAAGAGATGAACAACAGCTAATTATAGAACAATCTCGTAGCCATATACCATTGTAAGAGTGATGTGCTTGTAGGATTCCTCAAATTTCTTACTATGCTAAAAAATTCTACCTACTATGGTTGACTACAGGTAATAAACCACAGACAGTGAAAATGCAGAGAGTCTGCAGACTACTACCTAAAATCATCAGTCACATGGAGGTTAAGTGTTTAAAATTGGTTACTTGCAACAGAGGGATGGATTTTCTCAGCCTTTCCTTTTCCTTTACTTTTATTTATCTTTGAGACTAGGTCTTGCTAATTTTGCCTGTGGAACCGCAGGCTCATGTTGCCGGGGGTACCACGGACTCAAGCAACCCTCAGCCTCAGCTGGTTGGGTGTTGCAAACACCCAACTACTGGTATTACAGGCACGCGCCACCATGCCCAGCTATTTTGGGGGGGGACTAGGTCTCGCTACATACCCCAGGCGGGACTCGAACCGCGATCCCTGGCCCCAGTCGTGGCTTTTTAGGCTGCCACCTACAGGCATGCCCGGCTTTCTTTAATTTTAAAGAATTAGGTGTTCGGTGGTGTAGTTGCAAACACCCAACTACTGTTGTGCTGCACAGCTGCACCCACTTTTGTCCTTCTGGGAGCACCCTGGGCAGCCAGCTGTGCAAGAGGGTGACTCTGATTTAAGGGATGAGGTTCTGGACTATGGCTGTGAGCCCCACACAAAGAGATGAGATTTCTGAAGTTCTGGAAAAGGCAAGCAAATTTTGCACATGCAAGGAATGTAATTACTTTGGGGCCAGAGGGTGATGCACCCCAAACAGCCCTAAGTGTGTATACATGAAGAATCAGAACTTTAAGTTATATTAATCAAAAACCAACTGAAACGAAAGGAGAAATAGGGAAAGGTAAGCTATAGATATCTCCCTCTCAGAATGAGAGACAAGAAATCAGTGAGGAATTTTTGTAGCCTAACAATACCATCAACTGAGAGAATCTTAAGTGACATGTTCAGAACATTCCACAGAATAGTTAGAATGTATATTCTTTTCAGTGACACACAGAGTAGTCAACAGGTAGGCTGCATACTGGGCTACAAAACTAACCTCAACAAGTTTATTTTTTGTTTGTTTTTTGTTTTTTGAGACTAGGTCTCGCTATTTTTGCCCATGGAACCGCAGGCTCTCGTTGCCCAGGGTACCACAGACTCAAGCAATCCCCAGCCTCAGCTTCCCAGGTAGCTGGGATTACAGGCGCGCACCACCACGCCCAGCTATTTTTTTTGGAACTAGGTCTCGCTACGGGCCCCAGGCGGGGCTCGAACCGCCATCCCTAGCCCCGGCCACTTCATAGGCTGAAGCTTACAAGCACGAGCCACCGTGCCCGGCCCTCCTCAACAAGTTTAAAAGAATTAAAATGATATGGAAAATATTCTCTGACCACAGTGGAATCAAACTAGAAATCAGTAACAGAAGGGTAATTAGAAAATCTCCAAGCACTTGGAATTCAACAATGTACTCTTGAACAACCTATGGGCCGAAGAAGTCTCAGGGCAAATAAAAAGTACATTGAACTGAATGAAAATGAAAACACAACATTTAAGCATTTGTGAGATCCAGCTAAAGCAGTGTTTAGAGAGAAACTTATAGCACTAAATGCTTATATCGAAAAGGAGAAAGTTCCCAAATCAACAATATAAGCCTTCACTTCAAGAGATTAGAAAACGAGCAAAATAAACCCAAATTTAATAGATCAAAAAAGAGATGTGTAGAAATCAATGATATAAAACCTAGAAAAACAATAGAAAATTAATAAAATCAAAAGCTCATTCAAATTTTTTTGCAAGACTGAAGAACAAGAAAGAAGGGAGGTAAGTGACCACTATCAGGAATGAAAGAGAAAACATCACACTGGAGTTCAGAGACATTAAAACAATAACAAAGGAATGTTGCAAATAAGTTTTGCATATATAGTCAACAACTTCTAGACAAAACGGATATATGATGGAATACTACTCTGTGATCAAAAAGGATAAACTCATGCCATTTGAGGCAACATGGATGGAGCTGGAAGGGATTAGGTGAAATAAGTCAGAAGGAAAATGATATTGAATGGCTTCATTTACATGTGGAATGTAGAGAAACAGGATCAGGAAAAAGACAAAATTCGCAAGCTGAGATCTGAGGCACATAGTAAGGGGAAGGGAGGGGGAAACAGAACAGGGGAGGGAAGAGCATGAGGACTGTGGTGATGGACAGGGGTGGAGAGAGAAATATGGGACTACACCTGAGGGGAGGAATCAAACGCTGTCCAGAAATTAATAACAATGTAAGAAAATAAATTAAGCCCGTCACAAACTAGCAAAGCCCATCTAAGATGAAATCTATAATACACATATTATATATTATTTATTATATTAGAAAAATAAATTTGATTATATATAGCTAAATATATATAACTAAATATATTTGATCCTAAATGTGTATGCACCAAATCTGTATAAAATGAATAATAGACACAATCTTATTTTTCTTTTGGAAACTAGGTCTCGCTATGTTGCCTGGGGTACCATAGACTCAAGCAGTTGCCCAGGGTACCGCAGACTCAAGTGATTGCCAGCCTCAGCCTCCCAGGTAGCAGGGATTACAGGTATCCACCATGGCACCTGGCTGATTTTTTGAGACCAGGTCTCGCTGTGCTGCCAGGAGTAGTCTCAAACCCACAAACTCAAGTGATCCCAAGCCTCTTGCCTCCCAGTGCTTGAACAACAAGCACACACCACACTCCCGGTGGCACAATCTTATTAACTATTTAAAAGATTTAATCTGTAATTAGAACACTACTAGAAAGAAATCTTCAGGTCCAGACGGTTTCGCTGTAGAATTCTACCACACTTTTTTTTTTTTTGAGACTAGGTCTCGATATTTTTGCCTTTGGAACCGCAGGCTCACGTTGCCCAGGGTAGCGCAGACTCAAGCGATCCCTAGCCTCAGCTTCCCAGGTAGCTGGGATTACAGGCGTGTGCCATCATGCCCAGCTATATTTTTTTGGAACTAGGTCTTGCTATATGCCCCCAGTTCCTGGCCCCAGCCATGGCTTCCTAAACTGCTGCTTACAGGCATGCACTACCATGCCCAACCTCTACCACACACTTAAGGAAGAATTAACACCACTTTTTATGACCTCTTATAGAAGATAAGAAGCAGCACTTCAATTCACTTAATGAGGCCAGCATAACCCTCATTCCAACACCAAAGAACAAAAAGAACAGTAAAGAAAAAAAGGAGACTGTAGACCAGTAGCTCTCATGAAAACATGCAAAATGAAAAACCTTAAAAATCAGCAAATTGTAGCCAGCAATAAAAGTACATACATAATGGCATTCTAGATTTCAGGAGAATTAAAGACAGGGGCTCAAGACGGTGCTTGCACACCTGTGCTCATAACAGCATCAACCACAGAAGCCCAAGGTTGAAAGTATCCAGGCACCGAACGATGGATAGACAGAGCGTGGTGTACACATTGGGTGGAATTCAGCCAGAAAGAGGAATGAAATTTACAGGCTACAACGTGGATGAAACTTGCAAACACTGTGGTAAGTAAAATGAGTCAGATAAAAAGGACAGATACTACATACTTCTACTTACAGGAAATACGTATAGTCCAGTTCCTACAGACAGAATGGAGATAAGCTGATACCTAGGGCTGGGAGGATGGAAGAAGGGGGAATTATCACGTAAGGTGTACAGGATTTCAGGTTGGGTGTTGCAAAGTTTAAGAAACAGATGGTGATGGTGGTTACACAATATTGTGTGTATACTTAATGCTACTGAAGCGTACTCTTAAAAGTGGTTCAATGGCAAATTTTATGTTCGCTTTGTTGGGACTCACAGGCTGCTCAACAAGACACAAGGATTCCAACTGAAGTTCAAGGCTGCAGGTTTATTACTGGTGGACCAGGGTCCCCAAGTCAGCTCGGCAAGAGAGCCCTGAGCAGTCTGTTAGAACCCCTCCCATCCCACGTTGTGAAGCAAGCAGGCAGATAAAGGCCACGTTCCCATAACTATAGGACACGTTCCCATGTTCCCATAATGGTGGGATGTGTTCCTGTAACTACAAATTTTCAGTAATACTGACATCCATCATCTATCAGGAGGGCAATGTTGGCATCATCATCCATCAGGTGGACAAAACAGTTGTCAGGAACAACTGGGAATAAGGAGAGGCAGAAACAGTATGGGACTTGTCAGTCCTGGTGGATAAAATAGAGTTACTTTGGTTAGTCTGTTCCCAACAACCTCTATTTTACTACAATTAAAGGGGAAGATAACCATGCTGGAGGAATGGTAGCCCAAAGTGAATAAAGATGTTTTATATTTAAAAAATCATATACCATGACTCAGTGGAGATTTAGTCCATTAATACAACACTGGTTCAAAATTGGAAAACCTGTCCATGGAACCCACCATATTAACAGGCTAATGAAGAAAAATCACAGATTGTATCAATCAATGCAGAAAAGGTACTTGACAAATCTAATGTGCATTCCAGATCAAAAACCTCAAAAGAAACCGGGATAGTGTTTTCAACCCACATCCCTGACAAAGACCAGTACCTAGACTATGTTTCTAACACCTCTCAAAGTTCATCAAAATAACACAGCCCAAATCTAAGCAATCCCAGCATAAAGTGACCAGAAAATACAGACATTCCCCCAACCTTATCAACAGGTGGCAAATGAACACATGGGAAGTTGTCAACATGGCATCCAGTAAAATGCAAATTAAAATGACAAAATACCATTGCCCACCTAATAGAATCATTCTTAATAATCCCGATAGAAGAAAATGCTGGTAAGGGTGCAAAGAATGATCACCATCAGAAATTGCTGGCAGGGATCTGCCCCTCTAGATAAGTTGATGGTTTCTTTAAAAACAAAACAAAACAGATGTGCACTCACACCATGTATACTGTCAACTTGAAATAATCTCAACAATAGACAAAAGAGTTTATTAGCTAGCCAAAGCGAGCTTTTGACCTTGGCAGCAATCCAACAGATGTACTATGTGAAGTGTTCAGTAGTACAAGTCTGAATTGAGTTAATAGGTACAAGTAAATCACTGACATCACAAATGTAATTATTCTTGATTGGAGGGGTCTCGAGTTCTGAGCTGACCTGACCTAAAGGTACTCTGTGTTAGAGGGAGAGAGGATTTCGTTTTCTTTCCTTGCCAATGAATGCACTGCAGAGAGGCTGAGGCTGAGTGCCCCTTGTTAAATCTTTTTAATCTGAAAAGACTGACTTAACCTTCAAGTAGCCCCTTGAGAAATAAAAACGTGCATTCACATAAAAATCTGATATAAATATCCACCTGTGGCTTGGCTCGCCCATTAACTATTTAATGCTAGCTAAACCACACAACATGCATCACCTGAAACTAGGATTAATCCGTGAACTGGGGAAGGCTCCTCCTGGTACATCTGTATCATGGAATATTACTCAACAAGTAGGAATGAACTAGTGATAGAACCTGGATGGATTTTAAGCACACTGTGCTGAATGGGGGAAAAAATCTCCAAAGGTTAAATACTATGTGATTCCATTTATATAACATCCTTAAAATGACAAAATTATAGAGTTGGAGATTAGTAGTTGTCAAGGGTAACGAAAGCAGAGGGAGGGTGTGATTCAAGGGGCGTTTCTTAGTGCTGAGGAAACAATTCCGTATCGTGATTGCGGTATTTATACGTGCGATAAAATGTCACCGAATTATACACAAAGACCTACGAAGAGAAATGAGTGTGTGTGGAAGCTGGCGAAGTCCCAGGGAGGGCTGTAGTCGAGCTAATTGTATTGTGACAATGTCAATTTCCTGCTTCCCAGAATGTGTTAGAGTTATGTGATCAGGGGTACAGGGAACCTCTCCGCAGTGTTCTGTGATTCCACGTCTCTTGTATTTTCAAATAAAACTTTTTCAAGTTGATAGAAATGGAGCAAAAGGAACCAAAGATTCTGTGCAGTTTTCCCCTCAGTTTGTTATTTGCCTCCCCCCCCCCCTTTACCCCTCTTCTCACCCCAGCCCAGCCCTCTTAGAGTGCTCTGGTTAACACACAGCTTATAGCCAACAGATTCCTGGCACCTACTATTGTTGGTTTTAAAGAAGTGGCCTCCACCATGCAGAGTACATTCTCCTGCACCTTGTTTTTCACGCGCGACAGTGCTTATGGGAAAAGACCAAGTTGCTCTGGTGGGCCTGGGAAGATCAAGGGGAAGGGCGACAGGCACAGGGTCCCGTTTCGGGGTTGGCAGAGCCGAGTCAGGGCACCCTGGGCAGACCCTTGCTTGGTCCCCTTTCACTGCCCACCCCTCCCTCTGTGCCTGCTCTGCCATTTTGAATTCTCCCATGTCTTTCAGGACCCCACTGCAGAGGTGCAGGCATCTTAGAGGCAAATGCAGGGGCTCAGCCTCAAGAGCAGAGCGCAGGCCGGGCACGGTGGCGCATGCCTGTAAGTGGCAGCCTAGGAAGCTGCAGCAAGGACCGGGGATCGCGGTTGAGTTCCACCCAGGGAAACGTAGCGAGACCTAGTCCTCAAAAAATAGCTGGGCGTGGTGGTGCGCGCCTGTAATCCCAGCTACCTGGGAAGCTGAGGCTGGGGATTGCTTGAGTCCGTGGAACCCCGGGCAACATGAGCCTGCGGTTCCATGGGCAAAAATAGCGAGACCTAGTCTCAAAAATAAACAAACAAGCAAACAAACAAATAAATAAATAAATAAAATAAGAGCAGAGCACAGGAGGCACTCATTTCAGTGGAAGATGGGAACTGACTATGCTCATCCCACACAACCTTGGACCTCATCCCCTGATCCCTGGTCCAGGGCCCCCCCAATCTCCCTCGTAGCCTTCTCTGCATGCTCTTCCCCACAGTCCACTGCTTCCCAGCAGGTCTGAGACATCTTGCTGCCCATTTACCTTGTCAGCTGGGGTCCACTGGCTCAACGCTGCGGAAGGACGGAGGAAGCTTGGACAGACGGATGGATGGACGGACGCTTGGATTGGCCTCATCTAATGTTGCCCCTAACTTCTGGCTGTGGAAATTGGTGGTGCTTCTCTGCAAGTCTCTGCCTTCCCCACTGGGTAACTCGGGCTTCAGCTTTAGATTGTTTGGGTCTCTATCTTTCGTCCTTTTCTTCCCTTTTGTATTTTAAAGAGATTTTATTAAAAATCCTTTTAGGGCAACATCCAGACTTCAGATCCAGCTTCCAAGGGGCTCTTGTTAGGCTGCGGGTACTGGCTTCCCACCCTTCTCTTCCGAGCTGGCGTAGGGGGCAGCATCTCAGCTCTGGGCTCCCGGTGCCCTCATGGTCAGGGAGGGTGACCACAGGCCCAGTCTTACCACTTGGCTCCAAAGGGGGCGTGATCTTCGCTTTGATGCCCAGAGGAACTGTCTCAGCAGTACATGGCGGTGCCTACGCTGCAGTTAACAGGGGTCTTCAGAACACCACACACGCCACCCACTTAGCCTCTGCCCTCTGGGTTTCCCAGGGAGCACGACCTTGCAGCCTTTGGCCCCCCCTCTCCGTGCTGAACCCCAGCAGGCCCCCCTCACTGCAAGGCCTCCTAGGAGCAGGTAAGGCAAGGACTCTGCCGGGGCAGTGGGGGAGTCCTCCGGCGGCCATCTTCTCCACAGAAAGCTCTCCTTGCCTGCAGGGAAGATGTTCAGGTCACCTTTGAAGATGCCTCCAGCTTCCTCTTCCATGGAGTCTGCGCCGCCATCTTGCCGCCCTGCTGCGACAGGAAAGGGCTGTCTGGCCTTTCGGCGCGAGGTTTTCCAGCTCTGCCCTCTGCTTGGTGTCTCATTACACTTCATTTCATACTTTCATCCTCATCTCCATGGCTCTTGGGCAGCAGAGGGTGGGTGTGGCCTTGCCCAGCCTTGGTACATTCGGCACACCTGGGCAGGAGGTGCTAATTTAACAAAAATTAGCAGCCATTCCTTGGTGGGTATTATGTCCCAGGCACTGCTGTACTTATGTTGACTCGTTTGATCCTTCCCATGACCTTGGGAGGTAGGTATTACTCTTATTCCCATTTTACAGATGAGGAAATTAAGACCTCAAGAAGATGCTTCAGGATCTTCTAGTTAATATTAGGCCGAACTGGGAGTGAACCCGAGTTCCTTAATCTTTCACATGTGTATCACTTGGGGTATCATTAAAATGCAGATATAGGATGCAGGTGAGGGATAGGACTTGAGATTCTGCATTTGTTACCTCCCAAGCTGATTCCAATGGCCTGTGGCTCACACTTACAGGAGCCAGAGTTTTAACCATGACGTGCTATTACCTCTTGATGTTGAGCAGTGGTTCTCAAAGCGTGGTCCTGGAAGCAGAAGCATCAATTTCACCTGACAACTTGTTAGACATGCAAATTCTCTGAGCCAATCAAAAGATCCACGGGGTGAGACCTAACAACTATGTTTTAGCGACACTTCCAACTGATTCTGATGCAGATGAGGTTTGAGAACCTCTGACAGAATGCAATCACTGGGATAGCAGCGTAGACATCAATATCCTTAGAGTTTCCCAGGTGTCTGTAAAGCAAGCAAGGCCAATGAAGCAGGTGACTGGCAGGAGGAACCATAGGGTGATGTCAGCCAAGGAAGTATACCATTTGAATTTGGAATTTGCTGGCAGGGGTGGGGCAGGGTTACAGAACCCCAGCTAGGCAGTGGCCAGGAGATGACACATGGAAGCTGAAACAGAAACAGAACAGTCTAGAGCAGGGAACCTGGAATTCTTCTGGAAAGAACCCCCTGGACTGGCTAGTTTCTAGAGCCCTTGGAATGGTGGGAGGGAAGGAAGTGAGTCACCCCTATTTCTGAGATAAGGTGAGAGGGAAGATGTTTCTGAAGAAATTGGAGTCTGGTGGAGGCTTTCTTAGCATTTCAGGAGACATGGCTAAGGCTTTTTGGGTGCTGAGGAAAGAGGATGGTTTGGATGAACTTTCGCAAGCACACCACATAATGAAAAATAATGGCTGTGCTACACGAACTGTGCTCAGTGCTTTGTACCCACGATGACATAGTATTCCTCTTTTCCTGATGATGTCATTGAGGCTTTTTGTAACCATCAAGCCACTGTTGACTTCTCTTTCTGTTTCTGTCTGTTGGTCTCACATACACACTCATGCTGTTTTCAATTCATCAGCAAACTCTGCATTCAGAGCATTCCAAACGCACTCCTCTCCCTCTACACACTCCCCATTCTGGTTCAGTCTACTTTCACTTGCTGCCTAAATGACCCCAGCATCCTTCTTGGTTGCCTTACCCCTTCATCTGCCACAATCTCATTCCCATACCGTCAGAGATTATGCCCCCCCCCCCAACTCCACTCTTCAGATCCCTCTCATGGCTCTCATCTCATTCAGAATAAAAGCCAATCTTCCTGTCATGCCTCTTTGAGGTCTGGCCCCTCCAGGCCTTATAACCCCATCATCTTCTTGGCTCCACCCTTCCCTATACGGCAAGACCTCCTTATCGTCTCTTGAACAAGCCCCTTCCTACCTGGATCCATCAGGGCTCTTACTTGCAAACCACAGAATCCACATAGGCTGTTTGAACAGCAAAGACATCAAGTTAAAGGCTGCAGGAAGCTCAGAGATTTTCTGACAGGGCAGACAGGCAGATGATGATGCTAACCACCTGGAATAATCCCCAACCATAACACATGGGCCTTTCTGGGGGAAGGGAACCTGTAAAATCTCAGGTGCTCAGGTCTGGATTCCAGATATCTCCTTCCAACCTCTCCAAAGAACCAGAGGCTTTTACTGCGATGGTCACCAAGACTTTCAACCTTTTGTGGCCTGCTACTCTGTGACTCACATTTTTAAAAACACCTACTCCAGTATGTACCGCGCATGTATTATCTCTCAGCTCACATCATTTAATTTCCACAATCAGTCCCCGAAGTATTGTCATTCCAGTTTTACAGGCGAGGATCAACAAGGTAAAGTACCCCATTCAAGGTCAAATGATTTGCATGTTGCAAAGCCAGATGTCATGTTCATCTTCTGTATCCTCACTTGACATTAAGTTGCATATTTTGTGGTAACAAGTTTATTGAGATATACTTCACATACCATATAATTCACACATTTAAAGTGTAAAATTCAATGGATTTTTATATATTCACAGTTGCGAAGCCATGAACATAATCAATTTTAGAACATTCATCACCCCAAATAGAAATCCCGTATGCTTTAGCAGTCACCCCCATTTCCTTCCAACCCCCCCCTTGGCAATCACAAATCTTTCTGTCTTGATGATTTTGCCTACTCTAGACATTTTCTACAAATTGAATAAATACAGTTTGTGGCCTGTATTTGTATCCACGATGACATAGTATTTCTGTTTCCTGATTCTACCATTGAGGCTTTGTGTCACCATCAAGCCACCGTTGACTTCTCTTTCTTTTTCTGTCTGTAGGTCTCACATACACACCAATGCTATTTTGCAGTGTGGGTCTGGTTTCTTTCACTTAGTGTAATTTCAGGTTTACCTATGTTGCCGTACATCTTTTTTTGGTTAATGCCTGATAATATTTCTGACCACAAAATAGACCCCATTCTGTTTATCCATTCATCACTCCTTGAGCTTTTTGGGTTGTTTCTGCTCAGTGACAGTTGTGAAGAATGCGCTGAACATTCAGGTGCAGCAGGGCCTCCTTGGCTGTGTTTATCTCTGCGTGGGCGGTGGGGCTCACTCTGGAACCCCAACTTAAGAACATGCATCTGATTGGTGGAGCCCAAGTCACATCTCTGCCCCAGGTCACGTGTCTAGAATAGCTTCCCAGGAAAAGGAGCTCCTGGGAGTGTGAATTCTTTTGCCTCTATGGGAAGAAGAGTGGGAGGGCATTGTTGTAAGGTCTGCTCCTTGATAAGCAGCGAGATCTTGTTCTTGACCAGTTAGGAATGGTCCAGCCTGGCCAGTAGAGGGCGCTAGAGGGACACCGGCGGCCAATTGCATCTCCTGCAATTCAAGGAGCTGCCTTGGCCAGGGGCCACGTAGGAGTGTGTTAGACCCTTGTGGAGGTGACTCTCAGCTCTGGGTTCCATCAGTGCCCCCACCATCCTCGGCCCCTGGCTCCCCACCGCCATCCCTTTATGCACCACCCAAAGGCCTTGACTTGCCTGCACCAGTGTTACTTCTGCCCACCTGAGCATGGTGACTAGCTCTGGCCCCAGCGACATGAGGAACTTTGCCCCCATCTGGTGATGGAGATATGAACCCCCCCTCCCCAGCTTGCCCTTCCTCCGGGATTCCTCCTCAGTCCAGGTTACCCCTGAGCATTCTCCCCATCTTTATACATACTCTCCCACCCTTGCCTAGTATCTTCTTAATATTCAAGAGGGATCTAGACTGTGTTAATATCTTAATAATCCTTTATATTAGACTTCCCTGCTCAGTTTCCTGGGCAGTTTCCATGCCCTATTGGGCCCCGGGCTGATCAGCAACAAACAGTGCAGTCTGAGCGGACACAGATGACACCGGCTCTCTGCTGCGGGCATCCCTCCTAGGCGTCGCACCTTCTCCCTGAACAGCCTTTCCCCAGATGTTGGTGCAGTTTGCGTCTCCATTTCATCCTCTGCTCAAACGCCGCCTAAGTTCGTGCTTCCGCCTCTCTGTTCCTTTTCCCTGCTTTGTTTCTGGGAAACTCGACTCAGTACTTGAAATGATCTATTCGCACGTCTGTGTTTTCTCTCTGTAACCCCTGTAGCATGTGAGCGCCGCGGCGAGGACAGAGTTCCTCTCGTGCATCTTGTTGTACGTTGAAGTCCCAGAATCCAGACCTTGGCTGACATCTTCAGTCACAATCCAGATTTGATTCCAACAGAGGTATTTGTTTCCGTTGTGTAGATTTCTGAAACTTCTTCTTACACTTTTATCAAATCTTTCAGTCAGGGACCCACCAGAGCCTGAAGCCACATCCACAGAGCCAGTAGGCTTCTGTCTGTCTGTCTGTCTGTCTGGAGATGAGTATATTACAAGTAACTGGAATATTTTGGAATGAAGGTACGGCCCAAGGACAGAATTTCTTTTCTCTCAGGGAAGAATTTCTCCGCCTTAGATTTTTCCTTACTGATTTGCTGAGACCCATCCAGATTATCTTGGACCATCTCTTAAAGCAACCGCTTTGTAGCCTCCGCCACATCTGCAGAATACCTTTACAGCAACATCTAGATTTGTGTTTAATTGAATAACTGGAAACTTACTCTAGCCAAGTTGATACATAAAAGCAACCATCACCTCAAAGTATAATTACATTTTTCGGTCTTACCTATTGGAGCTGCAAGAGAGGTTAGTAAATACCTTTTATTCCCTCCGGCCAAAGAATTCATTGGGATCAGAATTAAAAGCTCTTTGACAGTGGTGAAATGTATATTTAGTCTGTTACTCCTGATCAATCGTAAACCTAAGCTAGGACAAGCTACCTGATATATTTGATACCATTTCCTCAGATCTGGGCCTTTTCAATGACTTCGCAGTTGGGGTCTTCACACGTGCAGTGGGGAATGCATTCCTGTCCGCTTTGCCCTCTTTGCCTAAGTGGGAAGAGCTCCCTGTCCATCTCTTGCTGATAATCCGAACCAGTATCAACAGGTCCTCCAGATGCCTGTCACTTGCTCTCTATCCTCTTTCCTTCTCCATAAAGATTACCTGTTCAGGATCAAGTTTCTCACTAAATAACACTGCTGCGGCGTCCGTAGTTGCCCTAAAATGGACTGAGATTGCAGCTCAATGAGAGGGGAACCTGAAGAGCCTCTGAACACTGTACTGATTCTGTTACTTGCGTTCAGCCCCGGATGCCAAAGCCGCCATGCCCCTGTTCTGCCTGGCCAATCTCTCTGAGAGGGCACCTTGCCACCTCCGATTAAATCAGAGATCTGTTAGGGAAGAAGCAGAGTGGCTATATCCTAGGCTTCCTACACTCTGCTACGCTCTGCTAGCTAGATGGTGAGAGTGCTGGTGTGAAGAATAACAGACACCTCAGATTGAGAAGCAGTTCCACTATAAGGAACATTCTGTGAGAACAAGGATTTGTGTGTGTTTCCTTTACTGCTTCCAGAGTGCCTCCAACCAGACCTGGCACACAATTGCACTCATCAGGTGCTGAATGGATGTGTTTCTGGCTAGCTCTCCAAGGAGCAGGAGAAAACTTCATTTACACGGTAGAAGTTTTCAAAAGAAATACTTGTTGATTTCCCCTGAGTTCGTATTTTGAAATATTTCCCCCTTAACAGAAAAGTTGTAATAGCCAGAGATAAACACTCACATGCCCTTCACCTAGATTCTAGATTCACCACTGTGAACACTTTGCTTCTCTTTCTCTCCTACTTGAAAGTAAGTTGCAAGTGTCACAATACCTTACACCTGAAGCATTCCTATGAATCTCCTAAAAAATAGGACATTCTCCTACTTAATCACAGTCTCTAAATTTTTTTACATTCAAGTATCAGTACCAACACTGAAATACCTGGTATGCATACCATTTCCAAATGAATCCAGTTAATAGCTTTGTGCCTTCAGTATATATATATTCAAATACAGATCCCATTTCCATCTAGGTCTCTGTGTTGCATTTGTATGTTGTGTCTCTTTCTGTCTTTTGGTCTGGGAGCACTTTCTAAGCCTTTTTGTTTTGTTTTCTTCTTTTGTGACACTAACATTTTTTGAAGAGTACAACTAGTTGTTCTGTAGAAATGTTGGCTTTGGTGTTTCTGATTCTTTCTTTATGACTTAACTTCAGGTTAAATGTTTTTGCCAAGAATAATTCACGGATCTACGGTATCCTCGGTGCTCCATATCAAGAGGAACGGGATATCAGTTTGTCTCCTTTTTGGTGATTGTTTAAGGTGCAGTCCACCAGATTTCTCATTGTGAGAGGTTCTTTCCTTCCTTATAATTATTAAGTCATCACTGCGGTGATACTGGTGACTATGTGAATATCTTATTCTCTGGCTATGTTTCACCCAAACGTTTTAGGATTCATCGACGGTCCTTATCTGAATGAATTGTTCCAGTGGTGGTTATAAAATGCCTCGCTGATATGGAAATACAATTCTGGTTCTAGTGTAAGCAGCCCAGATTTTCGTTCAAGAGAGAATCTTCAGTGTTCCCGACAACAATGTAGAAATAAATTTCTTCTGCTTCTTTTTCAAATTTCCTTTGTAGCTAAATTCCCCACAGCCTGAATCTATTTGTCTGTTTCTGTTACCTTCTTTGTCCCAGTTGCTTTCCTTCCCTGGCACAGAATTCCTTGGATAACTGGCCAGGAGTCCCTCTATCCTAGTGTTTGGGAAACTTAAGCTCAAGTCAATAATGGTCTTCAGGACTGCAGGGAGCTGCTGATGACATTAGGATGATGATAAGCACACTGATGGTGTGCCCAGAATATTCAAAGGGATTTTGTGTATTAAATAACTTTATCTTTCAGTAACCTTATGCTCTATTTCTGTACTTATCCTTATTTTAGAGGAAGGTGAGATACATACAGGTTGGATGGTTTATTCGACATCACTCGCAATGTATACATAGAAGTGTATATATATATATATATATATATATACATTCTATATATACCTAAGTGTAAATATAAAATACAGTGGAAGGAGGTTGAGGAGGATTCCGCTTCACCACTTACTCTCCCTCATCAACTAAAAGTCTCCCCAGACTCTGCTGTTGGCAGTAGTAATGGGCTGGTGAGGCTGAGAGCCAGATCATAGGCCTTAAGCAGAGCATTCAAGCGAACAGAGGAGATTGAGAAGCAAAGGTAAATTTGTATGTCAATTACACCTCAATAAAGGCTATGTAAAAAGCAGACAAGGTAAGAAGTGGAAAGACAAAGCCGTAGACAGGGAGAAAACATTTGCAAAGCAGTGATAAAGAGTTTTTTGTCCAGAATGTATTTTTTTAAACGTGCAACTTGACAGTAAGACAAATGATCCATTGAAAATGGGCAACGGTTTTGAGCAAACACTTCACCAGAAGAGATGTGTGGATCGCAGATAACAATATGAAATCCTGCACAGTCAGAATCTACCTAGGATCACGTGGAGGAAGGACTCCATTAAGAACGTCTTGAGAAATTTTCACTGGGCTTCAGAAACAGAGTCTCCTTCATTTATTTTCCAGCTTGGGCATCAGGATAAGCTTCCACTCTAATTTGACTGTTCACATGTTAGAAATTTTAAAAAGTGACTATGCACTGATTTCATATTGAGTCCTTACCTTGCACAGGGCCTGGCCTTAACAGCAGACACAATGAACGCACTGAATGAACACAGCCACCCCACAAGGCTATAGCATACTAATTGCTACATTATATATGCTATTGTAGGTTACACTATTCTATAGCTATTACACTGATGGAAAATGAAATGTTTAAATGACTTGCCCAGCGCCAGGCACAGTTGTGCGTCTGTAACCCCCAGGGAGGCTGAGACTAGGAATCACCTAAGTCTGCGGACTCAAGTTGCCC
>PVHY01012890.1:28392-43070 GCA_004024945.1 Uropsilus gracilis | reverse complement strand
CCTTCTTCCCCCCTCCCCTCTCTCTTCTTTCTCTCTCTCCCTCCTCCTTCCTCCCTTTCCCCTCCCCTCCCCTCCCTCACTGATTTACAGGCATGACAAATTATGCTTCTTCAAACACTGCAGTCCACACCCTTTTGGAAATATTCCAGACCACCAAATGCACCAACTTTTGAGATGTATGGGGAGAACTGAAAACACGCTCACCCAGACAAGTGTCTAAGAATCTGGCCACACGCAAATGTGTCTTCTCATCTCAAAGTGACATGTGGCACCATCTCCAGTTCTGGTTTGCTAATGGCCCCTTCTCTTCATTGTGACCGCCTTGGACGCAACCAACATCTGGGTGGGAATTCATGGGGCTAGTATACAGAGTTCTGAGCATCATAGATTTTTTTTTTTTTTTTTTGGCATGAGACAAAAGTATAAAGCATACATGGCTGGTGACATCTGAGCAATCGGACCCTCTTAATCCAGGCTAAATCTCACTGAGCTAGAGTTACATGTCTGCTGGGCACACGGAGAAGGAGGGCCACCAAGAGTCACACATCAAAGTCACCTGTTGCACTCTGTCTAGTGAAAGGCAAGAGGGACACATCTGACATCTCACAACAGATTTCAGTGGGTGGAGAAAACCTCCAGAACAGATCTGCCTGAACTTTAAGATTTTGATTTTTTTTTTATAGGAAAAAACACTCCACTTACTTTCCTTCACTCAGTCTTACATCTTTCACTTAAACATGCTCACTCAAGAAACAGTTATCATCTTCCCACAATGAGCGCATCGTTTTTCTAAAGGTGCTAAATGATAAACAAATGAAGTTTCATATAAACATGGTGAACAGGCTGAGGGGACAAAGGTCATCAGCAAAGAGCCATTGCACACATAGAGGATTAACAGCACTAGACACTTTGGGGAGCGTGGGAGCGTGGGAGGTCTCCAGTGGGTTCTCATCATGGGAAGGCAGGGGTGCCCTCGGGGTGGGGGGGTGTAACTTGGTTTTCACATCCTGATCATACGATGCTGACAAATCTTTAGCCTCCATCGCCTGTCATTTTCCCATCTATCCACTGATGTGATAAGCTGGAAAAAACCATACTTGGCCCCATTCAAAATGTCTGCTTGGATCAAAACAACACAGAGAAAGGACTGGAGAAGATAACCTGCAACCAGAAAACAAGGACAAATCACAAATAGATATAGACTGGCCGCCCAACGCAAGGTGAACACTGAAAACCTACCAGTACGGTTCACCTGGTCCCATGAACACAGTCCCTCATTTAGTGACTGGACACTATCCCGGGAAAGAAAGAGACTAATGGACTTAACACAGACTAGCAAATAGCAAAGAGAGGGATTTGAGTAACAGAGGGAGCGCCAGAGGAAGGAGGAGGGATCCCAAGAACCATTTACCGAGGTTGTGATTTAAACACTAAAACTAAATAAAACTATAAATAAATAAATAAATAAATACGTAAAATAATAAGAATTAAAAAACCAAACCAAACCAAACCAAAATGTCCACGTGGACCCTTTCTTTTTAGTTTTCTTATATCACTGTTACGTTTGGGGCAGTGGTTCATTTCTCCCCTCCAATGTGGTCCTGCATTCGTCCACGACAACAGTCCCTAATGTCCTCCCTCCCTCTTTGGCCCCTCTTCCACCCACTGTATCAGAATCATTCCTTCCAACACACGAGCCCACAGATGACACAGCTCTGGGAGACACACACAAAACAAGGGCACGGGCGTGTGTTCCGACATGGACGGAGGAATGCCTGGGTCGATAACCTTGTTCTAGGCTCTAGCAAAAATCCGGAGGCATCCCGTCATCTCATATTCAAACAGGAAAACCACAATCCGGGAACGTCACTGATTTAGCTACATTCACACATCTAGTGTGAATGGCAATTTTCTTGACCCTCAAAAAGTGCTCATTTTATTTACCTAAGTTTCTGAAATACCTGTAACAAACGGTGTATGGCAGGCAGAGCATAATGTTTAGATGTAAACATATGGATGACATACTATGTAACGTATATCATACACAATATGTGCTTACATTTGGTTGAGTCTCATTTGACCTCCCCAAAGTTATGGAGACTGCTGCCATCGTATTTTGAAATAAACTTTCAGAGTTAAACACTGAAGGATTGTTTTACAGTTTAAAAAAAATCTTGGAAACCTCAGCTTAATTTTTGGTGCTGTTTCACAAAGGTTGTTGTTAACATGCCACAAGCTGTAGACACTTAAAAATACTGTTTAATTTTCTTTAATCCATTTCGTTTTATGGGTCTAAAATGGCCATCGGACAATAATACAGCAGTTTCCATAAGGAATAAATTGTTCCTGCTTGACAAAAAACTCCTTTTATGCTAGAAGAGGGAAATATAAAAATGTCTTTTTCATATAATTATATTAAAAAATGTGTTAGTATGTTCTCTCATATTACAGCTGTTAGAACATTTTTTTAAGCCTCTGACTTAAGAGCTTTCTTTTCCTTCCTCATTTTTTCCTAATTAATTTCTGTTCAACCAAAGATTTCTTGCCTTTTATGGCTACCTCTATCAAAGCAGGGTCTTCATAAAGTGGGAAACCCATTTCTGAGTTCTGCATTTGAAAGAAGAGGAATAAAGAGAGGAGAAAGTTTTCAAAAGAAGGTGTTTTCCCAATGAGGTGCTATTCCTCATCGGAGGAAAGTTGACAAGTCATTATTGTCCCCTTTAAAAAATTTAAACCTCCTGTTACTCCAAGAGGGAAAGTGTTCATAAACAGAAATATAAGCTATTTTAGACACCAACAACTTCACAAATTTGGTCGTATAGGGAAGCATCTGCTAGTAATATATTTACTCCAGGAGATCTGATAATAATCTTGATTTTTGTTTGTAACTATT
The DNA here is from genome assembly GCA_004024945.1 of Uropsilus gracilis. Taxonomy (NCBI): domain Eukaryota; kingdom Metazoa; phylum Chordata; class Mammalia; order Eulipotyphla; family Talpidae; genus Uropsilus; species Uropsilus gracilis. The sequence continues at coordinate 40,177 of PVHY01012890.1, read as the reverse complement.
TGTTACATGTGTTTAAAAAAAGAACCAGGCTGAATTTGAATGTTGTTTTTCTCCCAAATATTTCGGTTCTTATAGTCTCATATTTATTTTGGATTTTGTTTATACTTTAAATATCCAGAATTAATGAGGTTTCCTTATGTACTCTGCAAAGTTTACAGACCATTATTTTTAATCTATTTTCTTTCTGTTTTGAATATCTGCTTGTCTTTTTACAGACTAAGGGAGGATCATCTGTTTAATTAAATAATACAGTCAAACAACTGCTCTTTTTTTTTTATACTGCAGTTGCTTCACTATTAAAAAAAGCATCAAACTCTACTAATTATATTTATTAAGAGTCTGAAGCAGCGGTACCATCTCTGCCAATACCTCCTACCTCTATCCTCACACCAACTGTCTGGATATTAGAAAATCTGGAGAAATGAGATTCCTAGCACAAATTATTCAACAGGGTAGAACTCTGCATAAATATATACATTAATGCTTTATTTACTCAAGAGAGTTGAACTCATTTATACAGAATTTTTAAAAGACTATTTCACTAACATGAATTGGTACTCAGTTAAGATACATGCCGTGATCAGTATTGATCAAGAAGCCAATAATTGGCTGTTAGGATCTATTCATTCTATAAATGCAAGTACCATTTAGCTTTACTTCACAGTAAATGAAATGCTATATATATAATAGCATATAAATGTTATAATATATATATAAGTACAATAAATAAAATGCTATATATATAGCATTTCATTTAAATAAAATATATATCTATATATAACATTTATATTTATATATAAATATAATTTATATATTTTTAAAATTTATATACTATATATAAATATATAACATATATTTATATATAATATATATTTATTGAAATATATATTATATATATATTTATTTAATAAAATGCTTATATATAGCATTTTATTTACTATATATATGTAAAACAAGTTCCCATGAAATAAATGATCTATTATTAAAAATAAGCTAGTCATCTTCTATTACTAAGAACATACACCTATTTTCTTTCAGTATAAATTGTATGACATTGATCAATAAATATTTTACCAAAAGGGACACATTTTATAAAAGGGATAATTGAAGCAAATGGGCACATTTAAAATTGGTTTCCTCCAGATCTTATAGTCTAAAGTCTATTAACTTTCCTACCTTTTATCAGATACTGACAAAATGTTAATGAGTGTGTCAGTCCCATGGGCTGTGTTCTTGTGCATGCATACCCCCCCCACACACAGAAGTGGACACACAAGCAGGAAATTGATTGTAGTAATACTCAAGGCCCAAAACACCATTTTACAAAGAGAGTTTTTCTTTTCTTTTAATTAATTATGTCATTTTTCCCATTTCAGCTTCCACATAGCAAGGAAGCTGTTGTGCTTACAATTGAGTTTAGGCTAGAACCCATTACTTTAATTATCTTACAATGAGTAGAAAAATCCAATGTATGGTAAATGTAGCTCTTAATAGCAAAGCAGGTTTTGGAGGCATTTTCTTTTTTTCTGAATAACTTGGACTTACACTAGTCAGATTTCTGTAGTTTCTATATACAACTGGGGTTTCGTTTTGAATTACTTGAGCACACTGCAAAGTGTATGCACTCTAACAAGAGGTCAAGTTTCACTCAGTGAATCGATTCAATATGAGAAGCAGAAATTTCCACAGAGGGAAGGAAATTGCCTTAAAGTCAGCTGGCATCATTTTGTTTCAGCTTCTGGCTCTAAGTGTGGGACCCAGTGTACATAGTGCTCACCCAAAGAGCACCAGGCTTGAAGGGCTGTTGGACAGAGTAATGATGGAATTATAAATGACGAGCTCTCTGTCTTCTGCGCCGACTCAGAAAAGACTAACAAGATAGTCATGGCTAAAAGGCCTTTGTTGTCGAGGTAAGAATGAAAGGTTGTTTCCCCCCCACACACACACCCCCGAATTCTTTACTCCAGTGCTGACCTCCAATTCAGAAAAGCCAAAGATTCAGTCTGACTCACACTGCCTTTGATCGGATTCCCAATATAGTCTAAATAACAGGTCATTGTAAAGAATATGGAAAACAGTTTCTGTTCTAACTGGGCTTCATGTTTAAAAAGAACTCTCTGTTGATGTTGGGTGCCATCAATTTCAAACTTTGTTCCACGGCTGACGAGAAGCCAAGATGGCACCTAAGTTAAGGGACCTGAGAAAATAGGTTATCTTGCTTGGATGAGGAGGTAGACTGAAGAGGGAATAAAGCAAATGAGTTCAAAGCTGATGGAAGTTACTCCAAGATATATTTGCCACTATTTCGTTGACAGCTCCTGTCCTCCTTTCAAAACCATGAAGCAAAAAGATGGTTCTCATACAATCATACAAAATAATTTTAGGCCAAGAAAGAAAACAAACTAATTTTCCCATTGAGCAAAACTAAATCATTTCTTCTCTAGGAAGATCATTCACTCTCTATTATTTTCCGAATAGGATAAAGAATTCTGATTTGCCTGTAACAGAAAATAAAAAGAGGAGAGCTCTGTTTATTTTGCAAAGATGTCTTTACATTTTTTAAGATGCACTTTAATTTTTCCAGACACTGAAAATTTGCATTAAAGTCATAAAAACTGACTTCTTTTCTAAAAAATACTCAAACATGTATCCCCTTGGAATTGCCATATAGTCTAAGACTCATCACATATATACATCTGAGACACAGTGGCCATTGCTAGGGATTTCTGGTGCTTTTGTGAGATTTTATCTTGCTTTGACATCTAATTGTAAACTCTCCAAAGGCAGAAACATCCCAGTTGCTCCCTAGAGTCCTAGTGAAGTGATTTGCATACTCAATAAAGGGATTTGATTAACTTCTATCTCCGAAATTTCAGTCTTAGGAACCTAGAGATCTACTGGGAATGAACTTGTAATAAACTTCTAGTATGGTCTGCTTAAAAATATTTGTTGTCCAAGAATTTTCTCCTTGTCTAACCTGAAGCACTCCTGTGGTGATTTGAAACCTTTTCTCATAATATTGAAGTTCTCAGCATCCAGGAATCAAGCTGCTGGTCAGCATTTTACAACATGTAGAAAACATTTATTTTGGAATAATAAAGCTGGAGCTGTAAAAAATAAACCACCGCTCTCTGTACCAAGATGAAAATGTGCAACTACTAGTTTTTCTATACATGCAGCAAAGTAGATTTTTAGTTTTAATATAGAATGAATTTTCAACTTGACTCAACTGAGGTTTCAAAGATGCTTAAAAGTTTCCCATTTATTCTTTACTGAAGATCAAGTAAATTAGAACATTTGAATAAAATCATAGAAAATAGGGAAAATAAATGCAGGTTGTATTATTATGCTATCATCTAGATAGGGTTTGCTGCCTTTTTTTTTTTTTTTCCCAGAAATAACTCCTACCCTCTTGGCCTGTTTCTACTCAGGAAAGTTCTGTAAATATATACAAGGTTCAGGACAGGGTAAAAATGAAAATGTTGACAAAAAATAGATATACACTATCTGGTCTCTCGGTGTGTTAAACTTCAGCTGAAATAACTAGAAAAGAAGGAAAGGAAATTATCCTTCGCCATCCATTCTTTATCATTTTTGGAGACTACCTTAAGTCAAGAGAGTAGAAATTATTTTGACCAAAACAGCCCTCGGCTCTACAAGTGCATATTAATGAATTATAAGCAAGGTTCTTTCCTCAAGCAAGAAACATGAGCAAGTACCTCAGTACCCATCTGAGCACACAAACCCTGCATCCTTTAAATAATTGGTTGAAAACTAGACAACCTATTCAAGTGGATTTTAGGTTAAGATAGCTTTCTATATTTCCCAGGAAATTCTATTTTCTTCTAACATGCAGTTGTAATTTTCGAAAACCTTGTCACCCTTAATTTTCTGCAGCTAAATACTTTTTCAGTTGTGAATCTAAGTTAGTTATTCAAGATTCATCTATTATTTGCATCAGAACATGGATATTCCTCCTAATTGGGATAGATTCTGACCTATATACGCATTCTTTTTACCCGTTTTATCCTACTTTTTCCAGGTATCACAAAAAACAACTAGTCCTGTATTTAATTCAAATTCTACAGCTTCTTTTGGCATCTGTGATAGTGACTGCTAATATTTCTTTTTAGTCTCTTGAATTGAAAACATTTTGGAGAAAAGAAGTCACAGATCACGAGGTTAATCGCTGATCTTCAGATTTAAGTCATACGTGTTAATTTAGTGCATCACTGATTTCTACTTTAAGCAAATCATGCTAATTCCTTGAAATGTTAATGATGATAGTTCTGCAGATGAAAAATCTTGAAAGAAAATATTTAGATAAGTCTTGCATTGAATCCTGGTTTGTGCACGCTTGAAAGAACAGCTACAAAATCAACTGAAGTTAACAAATCAAAATGTGTTAACCTGTGCCTAATAACTCCCAGGTGACTGAAACCCAACAGCTAGTTTGTCCATTGAGATGTTAATGCTTCAGCCTAGGCACCATGAAAAATTTAGTTTTAAGATATTCCATTTTGGAATCACACATATTTGATCACCTTTTAGATCCCTCTTTTTACCCTAATTAGAACAATTTCATTGAAAGGGACAAGTATACAGGCATTAAAAAGAGTTTGTTGGTCCTGGGACTTCTCAGCCAATCATAACAGACTGTTGATATGTTTGTTAGGTTTACATTTCATTGTATGTAGTTTCCAACATTTGGAAAAAATTTTAAAAATCAGTGATTTAAAATAACTCATCATGTGCCTCTGAAGTCCTTTTTTAGACATGTAATCTTACTTCAACTCCCATCAAGCCTAGCAGGCAGCATTTGACAGAAGATGAAACTGAGGCTCAGAGAGACATCACCTGCTAAGACTGCACAGCTGGTAAATTACAAAGTTAAGCTTAGCATCCAAAGTCAAGGCTAGTTGCACTCTTTCACTTCTTAGCTATAGGAGGTCAGTTGACAAAGATGCCCTTTGGAAGAACTAGATCACCGAATCACTTAATAAATAATTCCGCCAATGCAGAAAGCACTGTCTCTATCTGAAACACTCCAAGGAATTCCCACAACAAATCTTTCTCATAAGACAATATTCTCTGTTAGAGATCACACCTTTTTCCATTTTGTATCCTTAATCTACATTCTGAACTATTTTTCACTGACACCAAGAAGTCAGCACTTTCATATCTTTTGTAATGTATCTTCCCAAACTTACTTTCTCTTTCGTTATGTGACAAAATTCATTATTTAAAAGATCAAGCTTAGAAATAAGTGGTCAGAGATATTAAATATAACTGGCCAGGAGATATTAGCATTTTCATGGGAGTAGCTTATTTCTGCAAAAGAAAAATGAGACTCAACTGGGAAAATTTAGGCATCACAGAATTGAAGAAATGATGCTTTGAAGGAAGGGATTATGCATAAATAATAAGAGGTTTTTTTTTTTTTTAATGTGCTTTATTAGAACCCAGACTAAAGTTTTCCCACCCTTTCTCATGACTGAACTTGGAGGGTGTAACTATTCAACTGGGTAATATAATATTTTCCATCAGCCGTAATTTCTCAAAAGGAGAAAGTAACATTTAGAAATATACATTAGGATTCCCTTTTACCAACCAGAGAAGTGTATTCCTTTTTTGAACATACAGACATGTGTTTACTGGAGGGTTTTATTATTACTCTTTATTGAGATAACATTGCTTTATGTTTTAAAATCAAAGGGCATGCTGCTTGTTTAAATCTTTACAATGTTTTCACAACCAATATTAAAACAAACAAAACATTAGCCAAACAATAATGGGATCTTCAAAAGTGACTTATTTTTCATTAATGCTATTGGTGACAAATTATGCATTCTTCTATATTTTTACACTTAACCAAATATGATCTAAAAGTAAAACAATATTGAATGTAAATAGCCGAAATAATCTGATACACACATTGTAAACAGTTGCCTTGACTACAAAGCTAGCTTCAACCTTCTTAACTAACCTGACCTCTTTGCTCTGCTGAAAAATCTTTTTTTTAAAAGTCAACACCTACCATGAGGTCAAACTGCTGGACTTTCAGAGTATGACATTTCCTTCCAGAATATTACATTCTGCTACTTTACATTTTTCTTAACAGATTTGATTAACTTTATAAAATGGTGGTCAAATACTGACCATATCAGAGGTTTCGTTTTTGATCTCCTCACTAATGCTGGTTTTGTTAAGAAGCTGAGCTCTGTGGCTCCCGCAGAGAAAAAAGAGGAAAACAATTAAAGACTCCCTCAGGAGGCCCCATCTTTCAGCAGAAGATTTGGGGAACATTCTCATTCATGCTCAGTCACAGCCTTTAGAGGTGCTGGTTTAGTGAACCATAGCAAGTCTTTGCTTTTCTATCATTTCTTATTTTTAGGCTCAAGGTTCAAGGAGGATGGAGGAAGAAGACATGGTGTGGATTGTTAATGCAGTCCACAGAAGACTGGATTGCAATTCCTGAGAAAGTTGCTTCATTCTTTCCAACTCTTCATTGTCCTGTGGCTTTATCTGTTAACTGGGTTTTGATTGATCACCACAAAACCCAGTCCTTTGTTTATCCTCTTAGTAAGGAAAAAATCAAGGTGATCTCCATTACCATTTAAAAAAAATTCATTGAGAACATTTTTATTGTTCCAGGTCAGATGGTAAAGAACTACATAAAGTAAGTAAATAGAATTAAGAATAGCGGGTGTGATTGGTGAAGGGGAAAAACAATAAGATTTTTCTTCAAATGTAAAATAAACCAGTTGCTCTTTAACAGAGAGTTCTCAATAGTCCTGAAAGAAAATTATCCAAAAGGACAATGAAAAAAGATGTCTGTGACTTGTGAATTATACTGAAATTTTAAAAGACCTGGTCATTTTATACATCTTGAAACCTACCAACTTCTGGAAGTATGAAAACACTCTCTTACATACCATCCAGAAATGCTATTAAGAGGAGCATTTAATCACTGCATAAATATATACTAAAGAAAGATGTCAAAGAGGATTTCAAAAAGATGACGAAAGTGTAACAGCAGATAAACATCACATTAACTCTACTCTTGGGGAAAAAAACATAGAAGCAGGCGCTGCTGACACATGGGTAAAATTATCATCCTCCATAAATATGTAACTAAATATCAACATTTTCAAGTTCAAGTTATTCGGTAAAAGCCACAGAAAAACAAGCATTAAAATGTTACAAATGAAAATAAACTTTCCAAAGCAACATGTTCCTAAATCAAAGTTCACATTATTTTAAGCAGAAAATCCTTCCATATTTTTTTTACCCTGAAAGCAAGTTTTATTTAAATGTCTAGTGTGCGTGCAATTGCATCTATTAAGAACTTCAGTGCCACAAAGACTTAAGTAAATACTTAAGACACGCTGTAATTTAATGAAGTGGATTCCTGCCCATAACACCAAGCTGATACTATCAAGCCTTCTCTGGGAAGAACACAAAAATGGATTTGAATGTGAGGTCTGAAAGAGACAAAGATTAGGGTTTCCACAAACATATTCAAAACTCATGTTAAAGTCTAAAATGAAAGCAGTATCTCATGCCATCATGTTAAATATGACTTGCTATGTTTTTTAAAAGACTGCCTTTGGAAGCAAAGACCATATTTAAAAATTTCGTATTTCCTACATTCTCAAAACCTCGCAAAGATGCTTTTAAAACTTGCAAGTTGAATCAAAGGAGTAAGTAAATGTATTGTAAGAGAAGGAAGTTTTAGAGCAGAGGTAACTGAGGTTTTTAATGTTTTGTTGTTCTTTTCTATAAATTATCACAGCACGTTTTGCAATACTGAAATATTTCCTAATACACATTTTATAATTCCCTACTCTTTTGTATATTATAAAATATAGAGCATTTATTACAAAATTGGGATGCAGCAGTTGGATTAACAAATACCTCGGATACTTGTTTTCCCATCCCATGTGTGAGAGAGAATTTATTTATGTATGTATTTATTTATTTATCTTATTATTATTTTTAGGGAGATATATTTAAATTAATTCCCTGAAAAAAGAAGACCACTTCGGAGTTGGGTTCATCTTGGCCATACATTTCAAGTGAGTTTAAATGCAGAGGCATTATGGAAATAGGCATCACTAAATAAAAGGCAGCTCTCCTGTATTAATCCAAAGCCTGGGGTGCTTTTAAAGTAGGCTGGAGACAATCCCAGACACCTGGCTTTCGAAAGACCACCAAGAGAATAAGTCAAAGGGGTCCTTGAAAGCATTTTGAAACGGAATTTAACTCAAATACAAGATTTGGGTAGATCTGCAGTAATTTAAAAGTTTATATTAAAAATGATTGCCTTGAAGACACAAAACTTCGTCTGTGAGTAAATACTGAAGAACTAAAATCACTTGAAGGACTCGGGTGAAAACCACTGATTTTGCTTATGCTTGAAGTCTATACTCCAGTAAGTTTCCTTTATTTTGCTTTTAAATACTTGTAAGTTAATATTTAGAGAAACATGCAGGTATTAGAACTACATCACCTATTTAAGAGCCTAATATACAGAAATTAATGAGAAAAACTTCTGATGGCTTAACTAGTCCCAAGATAAAATACATACAGTTGTTTGGGAAAAGTTTGAAACCTCACAGATACAGAAAGTGATTCTAATGTTGATTATTTCTGATCTCAGAAGAAATAGAATAATGAGTTTCACTCATTCATTTTTAAACCATTTCACCCAAACTATTCCATACTTAGCAACACCATTATTAAAGTTAGAAGGGGAACAAATACTATGAGAAATTATAAGGTCAGAAAGGAGGATTCAATGGATTTTATGCAGTGTTAGTATGTATATTTGTAGGCTCATATTTCTTTGATTTTATTAAACCTTTCCTTTGGGAATGCGACTGTCACATTGTTTGAATCACTACAAAAGCTACAAAGAACATCTACTGTGCCATGAAGGTAATGATCTTTCACTGGTCTCTCAGGAGCTGGCTGTAAAATTTATAAGGAAAGTTGTATCCCCGGCCTACATAATTTTTTGGTGAGGCAGTAAAAATTGATGCCATCTATCTAAAAGAAGAAAAGCGGGCAATTTAGTTATCTGAATGTTCTCAGCTGCCACAAATCCCGGTGATGTCTGGGGTTATTCAAGGCAGAGGCGTTTGAGTTATGGGTATGCACTTGGCGCCTCTATTTATTGAAGAGTTGATAGGCATTAAAGTCGGTGCTCGGTTTTATAGGATGAAACATCATTACAAAACACTGCTCCTGCCCACAGGGGGCTTATCATCTCTACAGAAGAGACCAATTTTCTGCACACACACACACTACACTTCAAGCAGGTTTCGGCAGGAGCTGCCTCTTGTCAGAGCACCCCTTGACACCCCCATATCTACAAAGCATTGCAGAGAGTTCTAGGTCTCTGCCTGTAGATAAAATCCCAGGACTTTGCTGGAGCAGCTTAATAGTAGACTCTCCGGAACTTTCCAGCCAGAACTAGCAATTTAACAGTAGAACAAAAGGAAATACAGATGCTAAATATTTTATTATTTGCAATGAAAGAAGTATCCTTTTTCATTTTGGTCTCATCTTGAAGATCATTTTATAACCGCCTAATTGACACATTCTCAGGGTGGTTTGGTAGCAGACATTTCCCCCAACTGCATGAACTGAGGGTGAAGCTGAGGGGCCTGTACAAGTTATTTCTGGGGAGACAGCGTTAGGTGCTGAGTGAGAACAGCACATACAGTTGATCAGAAGAAACTGTAAGGTTTTTTAGGTTAAGGAAATGAAATGTTTGGGATGATTCCATCTGACTCAGTTTTGGATCTGCCTCAATGGACCTTTAAATGGATGAAGTTCATGCAAATGGGAGAGAGAGGCGATGCACCATCCACCCACTAGAGTTTGCCCCTATGAGGGGACCGCTCTACTACAAATGGCTGGGAGTTGTAAGCCCAAACCCAGAAACCAAACCTACAAGACTTAGAAACAGTAAATGGAACACATATAGGATCAGAGGAGACAGCCAACATGAATGAGAGGGCATGAAACCCTGTAATCACACAGGTCTGTTGAAAAGGAGGCAATCACCTCCAGCAAAGAAAAGTGCCACAACCAAAGAACCAGGATAGCAGCTCCACAAACCCAACGGCAAGAGGTCATCAGACATGCTTAGACTATTCACCTGCCATAAAGCCACTCCTGGAATCTAAGGAAAAAAAAAAATGAAGAACATTGTACGGAAAAAGAAAGAGAACAATGGGTCAAACACCAATCAATGACTTGCAGGGAAAGGGAGGTGACAGCCATTGGAAGGGGGTGGGGGAAGAGGGACAAAGGATGGTTCATAACTATACAAATAAGACCAAGATTGTATGCACAAAATAAAAATTTCAAAAAAAAAAAAAAAAAAAAAAGGATGAAGTTCCTCATCAGTCTCCACGTTTAATCTGACAATGGGCTGGGAACCTTATTCAAAGCAAGAAACGATAATGCTTTTATTAAACACCACCTACTCCCCCAGCCCTGGTATCCTGAAGGAGCACAGGATAGAGACCCTGGCCAAACCCTGCTTCCCATTCCCTGCTGTGAAGAGGGATCCATCTCACTAATATTCAGTTCCCATAGACTAGTCATGTTTTCTCGAACATGACTTTCATTATCTCTAAAATGTTAACATCTCTCCTGCCCATCTCCTGCAGATTTAAATAAAATAGTATCAAAAAATTTAAAAATATATACATGAAGTGTTCTGCCAACTAGAAAACATTATTTAAATGTCAGTGATTATTTTAACAAATAATGATAAGTTTACTTTCAAACTTGTGATTCTAAAATACTATTCATGTTCCACCCAAGAACATTCTTCGTATTTACTTATATACTATTTGCTTATACACTACTACTAATAATTGACACTGTTTGAATGCTAGCTATGTGCCATGTTTGATTCTACTGACCTTTTATGTAAAGACTTGTTATGGCTTATGTGCCAGGTATGATTCTACTGTCTTTACATGTGAAAACTCATTTTCACTTACCACAGACCTATGAAGCAAGTACCATTATTTTCTCTGTTTGGAAGAAGGTAACAGAGAACTACAAATAGTACATGATGTGCCCAAAGTCAACAGCACAAAAAAGAGATAGAGTAATTGCAACACAAGTAGTTTCATTTGGAGTTCACATGCTTAACCACTAGGCTGTCCTGCTTCTAAAGTGAGTCATTTATAGCATCTTTCATTATCACCAATGACATGCCTACTGGAAAGAAACCCTTGCTGAGTGTAGGTTATTTGTACATGAAGATGCTGTTCTAAGAGTAAATGGCTAGAGGGAATGACAGTGTTTCCATACATTTTAAGCCCTAGCTCACTAGAATATCTAAAGTGCTTACAGCATAGCTAATTTTGTTCAAATGAATCATTCACCCTGTGACACAAAATGGCTGATGCTTCCTTCCATGGCACATTGTGTTAGCTGTTGGACAGGGAGGCAGCTTCTGGAAACCCAGGATTCTAAAGACACACACCTGCACCCCATGCATCAGATACAAAAAAGCATACTGGTTTTAAGTGGTAGGTAGCTGACAACTGGCTTTTTAAATTCAGGGTTCTATCATGGACATGATGATAAACCATTGGTGACTTGGTGGTAAGCATACACTGGTTACTACTCCTGAAGGAGACATTACTGTCCTCCAAAATACAAGCCACCATATTAACCAACATTATCAGAGGAGGAGGAGGAGGAGGACGGGGGGCAGGGGGGTGGGGAGGAGGAGAAGGAGGAGAAGGGGAGG
>PVHY01012890.1:0-28292 GCA_004024945.1 Uropsilus gracilis | reverse complement strand
TTCATCGTGGTCCTACTCTAGCATCTTCTGTCTACAGAAGCCACGATCAAGTGGATGTATTATTCTACATCATTAGTCCCTAGGCCAGGGAAAAAAATGAATAACATTCCACAGGAAAGCGTTCCCTGTTCTCAGTGTCTCTTTGGCTGAGGAGAGAGTAAGAGGGTCTTCTATAAAGTTATTTTCAGACATTTTAAATAGCTTATACTTCTGTGGACATTGGGCTGGAAATCGGTGAAAACACTTTGATTCTGTCTTATTTCCAGAGCAACATACTGGAGTAATAAAATCAATGACTTTTTTTTTAAGTGTCCAAGGTATTTCTGCATGCCTGCTTTGTGATCTGCACATTTTTATCAATTATTATAGATATAGCTTATTATATAGATTTAATTAGGCAGACCGGAGATGTGAGAAATGAAGGTAAAAAAGCAATGGAAAAATAAAAGCAATGAGCTTCAATCAAGAGTGAACATTTATAGTGCAATACAGCATCAGGGTTGACCAGCTGCCAATGACAGTCTTTAAAAGCAAAAACTATAGTATTTTGTGAAGCTGATAAAATTAAATCTCTTACACGATGAAGGGATGGACTAGATAAGACCATCTTATCTGCCCTAAAATGCATTTTCCAAAATACTATCATGTGGCAGTTTTTTCCTAGACAGATTTAATCCTTATACCTTGCAAACCCAGAGACTAGAAGGGAGATTCACTAAGCAGCTTGCTTTCTTTCAAGGGTTTTCTTCTTCCACTTGGATAGTGGCTAAAAAATTAAATATCCAGCTGAAATAATGAAAATGTCAATACTTGTAATAAACTTTTCTTAAAAAATTGAAAAATGAAAATGAGTGGAATGAAAATGTTTTTCTATTTTTTCCCTCTCTCCCTTTAGACAGACTTTCAATTAGAAAGGAGACCAAACTTAAATTATAGCTACCAATTAATTTTTCCATGCTGGAAAGTGAAATAAGCATCTTTCATTAAATTGGGTATGAAAGCTCATTGGTTATACAGGGAGCCTTCAGATTCATGGACCTAAGTCCTTCAGTTTTGACAATTTTCTCTATTTTCTAATATCAGTTCAACAACCTCCTCTCCCTAGTGGGGGTCAATTTGACCCCTACAGCCTCCAAGTAGTTCACTGTTTCCACTACCAGGGTCATTCAGGTCACTTGAACTGAATTACAACCCAGGTGTTAGAGTGTGTGTGTGTGTGTGTGTGTGTGTGTGTGTGTATGAATCGGCAGTTAAGAAGCTTCTTTAGATAAACTCAAAAGGAATAAAAGTACAAAAAGAATGTGAGCATGGATATGGAAGTAAGCAGCTCTCCACACCTTTCCTCTTGTGACCATGGGTGCATACATACATGTTTCAAGCTCCCCAAAAAAGAATAAGGAGGAAAAATAAGGAATCCATCCTTTTACAAAGGACATAAATTACACTTTCAACAGATACTCTATCCATTTGCTTTAATTTTCAAAAATCTACACATTTAGGAAATAATTGTTGCTCTTCCTGATGTTACTCCTCGTATCAGCATTTATTTGGCTAAAGAAGAAAAAGCAATGTCCAGAAACAACACCATTTGGGCATTTAGATAAACAAGATACACACACACACTCTCTGAGCAAATTAATCTTAATTTCTGGGACTATCAAGTTTTCCATCATCAATGTGCATAAGCTTGTTATCTGAATGATACCTTGTGATTCACCAAAAATAATAGCTATAATAGTCTTAACAAAAGACAGCAATTTTATTTCTAGTTATGACCATCAAAAAAGCGAGTCAAAAGTTACCATTTATAAGGTAGACCGTTAAAAACCTTTCGTAGTCCAGGCACAACTGAAGACACATTGGTTTTAAACCTCCTGTAAATACACCGTTTGATAAGCTGCTGCCTTCCTGTCACAGTGTGATCGCAGTCATAATCTGTACATATGATTTCCCGATATTATTTTATTCCATATTGCACCCCCCCCACTGTAATCAGTGTCCTTCTGTCGTCAGTCCCATGAAACCCATTTCCTCTTAGCCAAGTACGAAGACCCTCAAGCTTCATTTGGCAGGCCCTTCAACACGATCCGTCAGTGGTCCTCACAGACCCTTCTCTCAATTCTGCGAATGTCACTTCCATCCCCAGGGCTAGTGCTTCATCCTCTATGAAGGCCTCACTCAAATCTTAGGCTTTGCTGTTTTATCTCATTCCAAAGACATAGCCCCTCTTAGGGTTTAATTTGGACTTATTTCTAAATGCAGATCCCCAAGAATTTGGATCTCATTTTGCCCAAACTATTGTCATGAATTCTCAAATCCTGCTGGGGTTTCCTCCTGGCAGTTCCAAAGCAGGGGAGCAGGTGCCAGGTGTATGGGGACACTTCTGGGCTCTGGGTGTGCAAATGCAAGTGCAAGGAATATTTGCTAACCAAATGAGCATGATAAAAATGGCTCGGTGTTCTGCACTCCCATTGGACAGACACATGAGAGGTAGAGAGAGTTAGACCGAGAATAGACACACCTTTGAAAAGCAACAACACGGACTCTTAGGACCCAGGACAAAAATGTAAGTTACTTCTTTGAATGCTTCCCTCCTATTTACATGGTGACAAAGAACAGACTACTGCTCATGCTTATTCATGTGGGTATGTAGGGCAGAAGTATTAACTGCCTCCCTATCAGGCCTCTTGATTTCATGAAACTGCTGTGGGGATACTCCAGGTTTTAGTGCAGTTCAGCTAAAATACTGTCCTAGGCATTGAGTCACTACGTTGACTCTGGTTTTTGCTTCTAGATTTTAATTCAAGGTAGCTACCATTCTGCATATTTCTGGGTGACCAAGATATTCTGTTTCTCACAGCTCCTCACCTGGCTTTTAGCACAGAGTAGGTCTCCATCCATAACTTGCTAAGTTTAGGATTACATTTTAAATTGGCCCAGAAACTTTAGAATTTTTTTTAACTTACTAAGTTTATGATGACATTTTAATTTAACCCAGTAACTTTTTAGAATTTTAGAATTGTTTTTGGGTGCCTGGATGGTCAGTGCCTAAATAATAACCCATGAATACATTTTGAACACAGGCATTGTTCACCAATACAGGTTGACCTATGGAAAACTTCTTTTTTTCAGCAGTCTCTTGTACGTTGGGTTCCTCAGCCAGAGCACCGAAGTAGTCAAATTTCTACACTGTTGATTTCCAAACTAAAGATGGATGGTACTCAGTCATAGCCAAAAGCAACAACCCGACCTCATCTTTTATTAAATCTCTCTCACTTGGAACCTAATTATATATTATTTTATATTACTAACTTGAATGAGCATGTCTTATCTCTCTTTGAAGACAGTCCACTGATGGAGAACTTCCCTCTAAGCAACTCCCCAAGCCCTCCCAGGTCTGCGTGGGGAGTGGGCCTGGTTTGCAGTAAACACTTCCTGAATAAATACTCAGGGTTAATGCCAGATCAACGCATGCTACTATAAATTCAGATAAATAAATATAAATTCAAATTTACCAAAACTAAAATACCCTACGTAAAATAAACACGCACCATAACAGACATTTCACAAAGATCGAAATACATATTTATAATGATATACTCTAAAAGCCAATTTAGATGTCTCGGTTAATATTTTTAATTATGTCAGTTCATGAATATTTTATTTCAAATCACTTCTTTCTCCTTGCCAAATGGAAACGATTCATAACATAGATCTCTTTTGAAGTCAAAATAGATCCTTTACGATAAAATAGTAGAATATTCTCAAAGAAAGAGAAATCTAAATATTGTCTATGTATTTGCAACAAACCTAGGTTCTGCTGTTAAAATTCAGCTAATAAGCTACAAAAATGCATTTTAAACAACTTCAGAGCCAGGTGATATCAGCATATCCACTTTTACTCAGACATACTATTTACAATACACACAGAGCTTATTGAACTTTTTTTTTGCCTAAGTCTTTGAGAATTAAACAGACAAATCAAAAGAAATCTGATTTTGATGAGGAGACACACAGGTATTGAGTCATGTGGGGAGCATGGATCTATGTGGGTCATAAACTTTCAGTTAAAAGTAACAGCTAATTTGCAGAAAATACCTAATTTGCAGAAAATACCAAAGCTGCTAGGCATATTTTGAAAAACAGAAAAGGTGCAGTGTTTGGCTTATGTAAGAAAAAATACAGAGAATTACTACGAAAGGGTTGGAAAAAATAGGCAATCAAAAAGTGCACATGACTCCAATTTAGTCTTGGAATCTGTGAGTTTCACGAATTATATATTTAATTATACTAAATCATTATTAAAATATATTAAAATATATTTAATTATATTACATCTAATATGTTATCTAAATACTGTATGACCTATGTTACTCAGAGACATTTTCAATTTTTTAAATTCAGGAATTTAAAATTTTTCTCTATTTATATAGTTTATATTTGTGTAATTCTTCTGCTGACATAAAGCTACCATATATCAAGTTAATAATACATGTCATTTTTTTTAGATCTTATTATTCTATATTCCTAATTTTTTTAAGTAACACTGATTTTCAATACTGTGTATGATTTAGAGTATAGGCCCTTATTACAGCTCAAAATTTATGCCCATGGTAGAATTCAGTAAATTAAAGATAATTTTCAAGTTTAATTAACAAATTTCCTTGATTTCTAAAGGGTGTACTAAACTTGATGAACTCTACGATGGCTTTTAAAGAATGATGTATATTTTGTTATTCAAAATTATAGATGATACATTTTCCAAAGTGAGAAATAGTCAAAGTATCAGTGGATCATTTTAAATGGAATAAGGAAAAAAATAAATCCTCACTTTAAAACGTCTTCTGTATAGCTTTGTGCAACACATGTACATCATCACTGAAATTTTCTTTAGCCACTTAACATTTTCTATAATGTGTCTAATGAAGTTAGCTAATGTGATTTTATTATTGCTATTTCTGGTATAAATCTTGCAGAGGTTTTTTTTTTTTCTTAACTTGGAAAAAGATCAAAATGCTTGCAGTTTTCAGATTGCTATTAGATGTAATAATTATACACTAAACTAATTACCACTAAACGAAAACCTGACTTCCAACTAATTAAATTTTATTACATCAACATAGAACATAGACTTTCAATTTAACATGGGATACAACGATAAACACAAGTCTATCAGCCTGCACATTTATTTCAAGTAAAATGTTGAGGTCAGATTTATAAAGTTTGAACTTGCCAGGGTTGGTAGAGTCATTTATCAGTTTCACAAATCTACTAATTTGCCAACTTCTAAGGAAAGGGAAAGGTGCTCCTTGCAAAATGAACACACTGCATTACATCAAACAATTCACACAAATAATACCAAATGGGTATTATGTAGAGATTACTGTGCTACAGGAAAAAAAAAAAAAAAAAGAAATGCAAAGAAGAAATTAATTCTCAGTTCAGACATGCATTTTATTTGTGACCTCCCTTATTCTGAGATTACCCACACGCTACTGTTTTTTTTTTTTTTTTTTTTTTTAGTATAAAACAAGAATAAAACATACACGTTTTCACAGAGCAATGCAAGGAGCATGAAATGCAGAATCTTCAGCTGAGATGAAAGTACTCGTGTTTACTGTTTAAAGAACCAACACAAATTAAACGGCAGCATCCACTACGATGCAGTATTCATCTCAAAATACTGGGTACAGAGCTTTCATTTATTTTTCATGATGCTGCATTTAAATTTGTCATTCACAACAATTGGAAAGTCTAAGGGATTCACTTTACAAACTTTAATTTTATCAAAAATGTTTACTTTCTACCAGATGGTAAGATTAAATTACATAAACAGTCAGCAAGTTGAATCCTCAGACGTATTCATTCCCACCACAGAAGCTTCAAAACCTGTCTATAATTTTGTTACTGATGTTTAGAAACAGCTGTAGCTGACATAGCTACATGTTATATATGTCAGCTTTAAGGATTAAATATTCTTAACCCCCAACTGAGAGGTCTTTAGCTGTTAACAAACGCACAGTGTAAATTACACGGAAGTTATTATTTTGGTAGAGATATCTGGAGATAGTGGTTTAGCAAATAGAATAGTCAAGAATAAGATTTTCACTATTATTGGAAATTGTGGTTGAGTAGCACGAAAGAAAGCTTTCTAGATGCCTAACACTTTCTGATAATAAATATAAGATAATTTTTTCTCTAAAAAACCCCTCATATATACATTAATATTTTAGATGGTAGTAAATTATATATATTTCTCTTCAGAAGAGTTCAATCTCTCTCCGGAGACTGCTTTTTCTTCCTGGTGTGGAGTTTTGCCTGAAATTTGGGGAGATTCCTAGTGTTTTTTCCATCAGAGTTTAAATTTATCTTTACAATAAATGTTCAAAATGGGTGGGAGAACTGACAAGGAATTTTAAATGCTACATTGCAAATTTTGTGTTCAGTAACTCAAGCTAAGGGAACAGCATTAACCTACCTAACTAGTTAGACTCCAGGCTTCAAAATCACTTGATTTATGAATTAATCTGATTTAATTAATTTTCAAGAAGCATTGATGAATGGCAGTCAAATGCACAGGTCTTTGGAGATGAAAGTCATCAAGACAACCTCTTGTGTTAGTGACTATTTTGTGCACACATACACATACATATACACAGAGAATTTTCCCTGCCATAGAATTTATCTTTTTCAACTTTAATCACACTGGATTATGGGAATAATTGTAAGCCTATAAATATATATACAAATGTTCAGAAAAACATGGCAAATACAAAACATACTATGTGTTCTTTCTTTACCATGTATAATGAAAAATGGATCACCCAAATGAAAAGGTAAAACAAACAAAAATTAGCAAGCAAAGAGAGCTTAGAGAAGAGTTCAACACAAATTACAAAAATCAGAGCAATCTCTTAACTGTATGATGCATCTCAAATTAGAATTTGCATTTTAAACTTTTAATTGCAGCAGGATGGCTTTATAAAGATGACATTCTAGGGGTGAGTCACAACATATATATATATATATATATATATATATATACATACACACATAATAACAAGACATTTATAGATACTGAAAGAGAACTGTAAGATGATGCTAATTTCACATTTAGCTTCTAAGTATAGTTTTATAACTTATAAATTTATATGCAATTTTATAACTATATGCAACTCACCTAGATCTGAGGGGTAGACGAGTACGCATGAAAACCCGAACTTGGACTTTGTATAAATATCATACTATTTAAATTAAATATGTTGAATGCTAGACTATTCCATAAAACAAGTATAGTTCTATAAGAGAAGTACCCTCATTACTTTGGAAGATATAGATTAGCAGAAAAATTCCTTCCTCTCCATGCGTCACTCCCATTTTTATCAAATCCTACCACAGTAATAGATATCCTGTACTGAATTATAAACTTAGATGATGAATTAGCATAATCAATAAATTGCAACAAGCTATTTAGCAGAAAAATGAAGTCAGGTCATCCCTTCATATAAAAGAAAATATTTCAACTTGTTGGTCACTCACTCAACTTTCTACTAATTTTGTGGAATTAAGCATAATTTGATGAGGTAAACATTTTATAGTTTTTCAGAGGAATAAGATGCTCTTTTTGATGAAGGTCTTGATCTTGTACTACTTACCTGCTGTCTTTTTGTATTCTCTCATGTTTCCTGATTTTATTTCTGAGAGTGTGCGAAGAGGGAAAATGCCAACCATTGTATCAGCCAGCTTGAGACCCAGCAGAGACCCCATAGTGAGTAGCTTTATAGGAATAAGCCCGTTCAGGGGCTTTATAGAAACACTGAACTTGACATACACATGATTCCTGATGATTCACCATGATTCCTAGAGCACAGCCACGCTCACATCAGATGGGTCCTATATTTTAGGTAGCTCACTTTAATAATCTCACTTTAAATCTCTACATACAATAGCACCCACAAAACAAAATCAGCTCCAGTTCTGAACTGCAGGCTAAAGTTGCCTTTTCACTTTACCTTTATGATGTTCTAAGTCTTAGAAAAACTAGAATTTTACAATCACAATACATAATGCCACATGTACCAACATCTGGATCTCTTAAGAGGGTAGAAGAAATTCAGTTAGAAATAAATTTCAAAGTCAATCATAAAACTGCCCAAAATATGAATTCCATACCAAGGGCATGGTTTGCTCAGTTTTTTGTGGTTTGGGGCGAGATGCCACAAAGACTGCCCTGACAGCCACACGATGATGGTAAAATCTGTTCTGGGTGATGGCACTGCTAAGGAGGCTATTTCAAGATCACCGGGGGTGTGACCAGGACCAGACCAGGACCAGCAGGTGTCAGCATGGGGCCCACAGCAGAGTGTGTGTGTGTGTGGGGGGATCACTTTCCTCTTTTCGCAATTGTATCAGCAGCACTGAAGACCCTGAGAGTACTTCAGAAAGAAGTATTGTGAAGTCATCTACATTTCACTTCCCTGCAGAAAGCAGCAACGGTGCCTGAAAAAGAAAATGCTCTTTAAAATCTGCTCTTTCACTAAACTGGATGATCTTCACTCATTGGACAGTGTAGTAAGCAAAGCAATAAACACGGCTGCTTTGAAGAAAGTGCTTTGACACCCACTCCAAAGAACGAGAGAAAGAGAAGCTGCTGAGTGTGCATTTGCGGCTTCTGATAAATTTGCCACATGCTTCGACAACAAAGCAAAAACTTAAAGGGCTCGTTGCAGCTGTGGAAATATTTCCTGAACACCAGAGATGCTTCCTGCCTCAGGAAAGCTGGTTTTCTACGTAGGATCAGGGCGTACCTGCTCAGCTAACTCCTCCCAGATGCAGTTCCGGCTCTAGGCAGTCATTAGCAGAGCAGGAATAATCAGATGGATTAGGTAAGAAAAAGGTGCTGATCTGTTCTTATGTCCCACTGTGGAGGCAGCCACAAATCAAAGGCCACCAATCCAAAGACTAAACCCCATTCTGGCCCAGAAAGCTGTGATATAGGCACACCATGGAATATTATTCAGCAATCATAAAGACACACTTAGGTCATTTGTGGCAATGTAGATGGCACGAGAAGGAGTCATGCTAGTGGAAATAAACCAGAAACAAACAGAGAAATACCGTACGGCCTCACTGAGTGTGGGGTAAGGCAAACAAGGATAACAAAAAGTTTAAACTAATAAACTAACAGCAGACCTAAGGCATAAAGCAAAGGAGGAGATGGAAGGGTGAAATGGGGGGGGGAGGGGGGATGAGCACAAGAGATTAAGATGACAGTTCACAAGTCACAAGGTGGTGGGAGAACCTCAGGGTACACAACAATGTAAAAATATATTTGTGTGTGTGTCTGTGTGTGCAATCAATTAAAAATATAATAAAAACAAAAACTAAACCTCATTCTTTTCAAAGAGGCAAGTGAGTATCGGGCAAATACAAGGAGATGATAAAGCAATTTGTCAGTCTTCAGCAACTTCCTAAATCTAATGCGTAATCCCAGCCTGAATGGATGTGACGACATAGCTGGAAGGGAAATCCTAAAATAATGAAGTGTCGACTCCACTAGAGGCTACCAATTCCTAAGAAAAAAAATGAGAGGTCCCTGAGTTTCCTTCGAGGAGATGGTGTTTGAAGTGGGATTTGAAAGATGACCAGATTTAAACCAGTGGTTTCGCTACCTTGACTATGTGTTAGAAGCACCTTTGAGGCTTTCTTAAAGTGAGTGATTACGACTAGGTCCTAACTCCAGAGACTCTGAATTAATAAGTCTGGGGTGATTTCAGGAGCAACTCCAGGTGATCCCAAGGTGTAAATAAGGTTAAAAAAGACTGACTAAATAAGAACACACCAGAATATCCTGTTTTCCAAAATGAAAAGGAATTAAATGAGAAGGAAATAAAATTAACAGGATTCAACCTCCAACTTCAAAATGGCTAAAATATTTTGGAAAAAAGAATGCAGAGACTCTAGAACTTGTCTGGATGGGGGTTTTAGGATCCTGGCTCTTCCATGCATTTGTTCACTCAAACAGTAAGTTTTCAACAAGAACTTTGTGAGGCACTATGCTGCATTATTTCACAGGAAGCAAAACCGACAGCCTTCAGTTGCACAGGTGACAAATAAGTGGAAAAGAGAGAGGGAATAAGAGGCTTTATATAATATATTTCCCTCTTTTTTTTAACCTTCTTCAAAGAGCACTTGGCTGTGATAGGAACAAATGGAAGGAGGGTCTAGCCTATTACAGATCAATTAGGATGATACTGTGCAAGTCCAATTGCCCTAAAACCATTCCAATCTGAGTAGGTTCATTATTAGTTGCAGCAAAGAAAATTGGGGCCCTTGGAATTATAGTCATAGAACTTTTAATACTGAACTTTTAAGAATGAACAGCTAAGAAATCAATCTTAGGATGCTGAGGTTGGAGAGTGTCAGAGCCAGGGCCGCCATGCTTGCTCAGAAAGCTACCAATACCAACACAAGGACAGAAAGATGAACAGAAAGAAGAGCTACGTGACTGGGTTCAGGTTCTATTTCTTTTTTAAGTAAAGGAGCTTCATCCGTGTGATACTAAAATTTCTTCCCACTCCTGAAACATTTTAAGTCTAATAAATGCAGGATGCTTGTAGGGTGAGTACCTTGGCTTTTCCCTCTATTAGCCAGTACAGCTAGTGCCTGTAGTACTGTCTTCCCCGTGATTGTGCAGTGCAGTGGGTATGCACATGTGTAATTGTGCACATCTGGGCCCAGGAGAGAGGGGGATAAAGAGGTGCAAAGAGGATGAGCATGAGAGAGCATGAGAGGAGTAAAACCAGAGAGAGCCCAGAGAAAGTGTGAAGATCTTTGGGGACCTGGGGGGTCTCACCTACCTCCCAGCACCCCTGCCTGGTGTGTATGTGTCACTGTTAGAACGAATAAGGAACCAACCAAGGGCCTGATGGTTGCACTACAACTGGCAGCAAGGATGGGTTGCAGAATGAAGCAAATGATAACATCTAGAAATAGATGGAGAGAGACAGAGACATAGAGAGAGACACAGAGAGCACAATGGACAAAGAATTCACAGAGAACCAGGAACTTCAGAGGATGCCGGACCTGACCCAGGAGAAGGATGACTTGTCTCGTGCTCAGGAAAGGAGAGTAGCCCACCCCGGAGACCCCTGGAGAGGTGGGTACCTCCTCATGAACAGAGGGGGTACCCTGAAATGGGCTACTAGTTCAGGAGGAGCATGGCTGGTCAGATCCAGGTATTCAGAGGGATGCTCTCCGGGAGATGCAGACACAACATGCCTTGGGAAGACCAGGTGCCCGAGGTGGGAAGTCCAGTGAGAAGGAACCTGTTGTCATCCAGATGAGGTAAGAGCCGTGAATAGGAACATAACAGTGAGGATGGAAGGGGGTGAGGCTCCATCACTTGCAAGGGCAGAGTCAGCAGGACTTGATGGCTGACTAGACAGCAGAGAATGGTGGGCTGCTTGGAGGGGATGGAGGGGATGCTTCCACGCCAGGCATGTGTGACCAAGAGCAAGAGGACACAAACATGCTAGTGACAGCTCTGCTCCTCAAGCCTGAGGGATCAGCCATCCAGAGCCGTGTCTGGGCTCTGGATGTGATGATGATGTTGAGGTGATGCTGAATTCAACCTGATGCAGTTTCACGTTCCTGACTCCAATCTCCATACTCTGTGTGGAGCCTCAGATTTAAGCCTGAAACTGCCTTCTTAGGATGGTGGTCTGATTTCATTACTGCCTGTTGCTTTGGGCCTTCTAAAAGAAACCCCTCTTTATTTGTGCACCCCTTTCTCACAGAGCTGGAGCCAATGTTGAATTCCTACTGGGTAGTTGAGGAATGCTGCCTTCAGCAAGATACTAAGTTCGAAAAGGACATAAGAGACTGTCTTCTGGCCGTTCATAGACAAGGGCTTCAAGTTTGCGCCTTAGCCGAACATTAAATCGATTTGGTTTCATGTAGATACTCTGGACATGCTTTGTGTTAGAAATTTGGCAAAGAAACAAGAGCTATCAAATGCTAAGTAACTGATAATTTTTTAAATCATATTCACATTTGTTTTATAACTATTTCTACTTACTATATCAATGTATTTTAAATATGTACATTATAAATTTGGGTACATATTGCCACAGAAAATTCCATAAATCTCTCAATATTGTGATTTAAACAATATATACTGAAGGCACTCCAATCGTAATGTGGAGAAAAGTCACGCTTATTTACATTTATTCTAAACAGGAACCAAAAGATATTTAAACACTGACCTTGACATGATAGTCTTCATACATAAATCTGCCGGGTTCTCTGACATCATTAACGGGTGTGGTTTTCAGTAACTATTTTTTCCCCAAACAAGCTATCCGTAAAAAAATCCCATATGGGAAGCCTAATATTGCATGGATATTCGCTTCAGGTGTAAACTGTGGTGGCAATACAATAAATGAAGTAATAAGTGACTGGTAAAAAGCAAGAAATGGATTCACAGAGACACTATTACCTATTTTTTTTGTAGAAAGAAAACGAAAACAGCAAAACTTAGTCACCTCCATTATCAGTTTCCTTCACTTTCCTCGCTAACCCACTTCTACAGACCAGTTTCTATCTAGTTATCTTTTGCTTTGTCAAGTTATCGACTTTGTTTCCTTAAATTCGTCGCCATCACTGTGAAATCATCCAATATTCACCTGTCTTTTTGGTTATGTTTTTTATTTTTTTCCCCATCACTGCCTGCCTCAGGATCAACCCACCAGCTTGTCACCCATGAACCATCACCTTAACTATTGCGCCCCTCCCAATTTTTGCTTTTCTTTGCTGTGTATAATTCCCTCAACACCCCTGCTGCTAGTGGGACAATTTCACCTTGGGTCTGAATTTTGCCCTTGCATGCATGAAGTAACATTTCAAGACAAATCCATGCCTCGAAAGGTAAATTTTTTTTCATCGTTTCCATGTAAATATGTGTAGGATGCATCACACACCTTCTCTCTTTTCTTTCTCGAGGACCCAAGCCTCTTCCAGGGTACTTCCTCAAGTCCCTGCACACAGCCTATGGACCTACCCTGTGTCATTTTTCCAGAGACCCACTGGCCAAACCTGAACAGTGCTTCCAATTCCTCCTCCTCTTGACCTTACACTTCCAGCAGGTCACTGGGTGAGTTGGGCAACGAAAGTTAAGAATGACGCGTTCATTGAAAGTAAGACACCAGCATGCACGCATCCTGAGGAACAGTGGCCCACGCTAATTATGTCTTTATGTTCCCAGTAAATTCATCCAGTTGGATCTTTACCAAAAGTTTCTAGCTTGTCTTGCAGACATCATCCAGGGAACTTCATCATCAATTCTAGCAGCTAGAGACTGTCAGAGCCCGTGACCTCATCATTACTATTTTTGACAGTGAACAGGGCAAACCAGCCAGGAAAGAAAGAAAGAAAGAAAGAAAGAAAGAAAGAAAGAAAGAAAGAAAGAAAGAAAGAAAGGAAGGAAGGAAGGAAGGAAGGAAGGAAGGAAGGAAGGAAGGAAGGAAGGAAGGAAGGAAGGAAGGAAGGAAGGAAGAAAGAAAGAAAGAAACCCAGCCACATGAGTCTCTCTTGCCCCCCAGCTTGACTACAGGTGCTGATCCTTGAGACTGGTGTCAGAAGGGTGTGAGAACCCTGACAATACATTTCCCCAATGTCAATGATGGCCAATGTAGACAGCAGATGGATGATGGCTTTTTTTTTGTTGTTTCATCAGACTCCTGTCACTGACTGGGCAAGTATCTGCTACTGTCATCACACACACACACTCACACACACACACACACACACACACATTCAAGTTCCTGCACCCCCCCTTTCACCTTCACCTTCACCATACAAGTGGGTTTGCCCATCAACTGCAGGAGCATCAAAGCCACCCAGCAGACTGTGGGTCAATAACTGTGGTCCCAAATTTGACTTCACCCACACACCGTGTCACTAGTGAGCGTGACATTCACCCTCAAATACCCTTGACCACCACCCTCACAACTGCAGCCAGCGCTCCCCAGGGATCCCGTGTGTGGCTCCCGACAACAGCTACGCTGTCAGTTTCTGCCTTGGTGCGGTTCAGAGTCACAAAGCTTTCCTCCAAGGATGGAACAGGGGTCTGAGCAGATTGCTCTAGAGGCCGCACCCAACTCACCATGGACGCATGAAAGCAGGGAGCAGGAGCGGCGCTGTTCCTTTAGCTCAGTGAATATACTGGTGATGCCCTGATCCAGGGTTTCCTGTTTAACTCGGGATTTTCCTTCCTTATAGAATAGAGTTTCTGAGTTTCAACTGCATCCAAGCTGGGTATTGACATTTCTTTGAAATTTCAGATGCATGGAGGGCAGAGCATGTTTAGACCGTGGTGGGCTAAAGATGGAGTGGAGGCGAGGATAAGGACTGAAACAGCTAACTAGAAATGGCAAGTATAGTCCGTGCCCAAGACTCTGACTTAACCCTTTCCGGCCTAATGTTCAGGACTGTTGACTGGCAGCCTAGGTTTCTGTTTTAAAGCAGGAACACGTGTACTATAAACTGAAAACGTTTTCTATTCCAAAATGGATAGATGAGGTTGACATTTTAGATAATCCACAATCTGGACCCAAGCTCTCTCTCTCCAAATTCACGCTGAGATGCTCTGCTCTCTTTCCACTGCTCACCCCCAGTCTCCCACATACATCATACAGATCTCAGCATCTAGGGCACAGGTTGCAAACTGCTGGTCCAACTGCCAAACCCAATCTGTAGATGTGTTTTGTTTTATCTCTGTTTTGTGTGTGTGTTTAAACTTAGGAGCCAACAGTTAAAAATTCAGAGATTTCACCTCATTCATATTCTGGCATCCACTGGAAAAGAAAATCTCATATTCTCAAAAAATCTTATAATCTGGTAATATTAACTTTCACCTCCACATGCAACAGCCAATCTGGAGGGCCAGTTCGGTGATCCCTGGGGTGAAGTGTGCTCTTCGGCAGCTCATAGCCACCATCAGCCCCAGCACCCCTAAAGCTAAGGTTACATCAACCCCACTGACTATCAGACTTGCTTCATGGTTTATCTAACAATGAAGAAACAACCTGGGGTACCCATGTCTCTCTCCAAAACTGAAAAACACAAGAGCTATGTACCTATGATGAAAGAACACCTATCTTCGTAGGTGTGAACATTGAATATGCAAATGACCTGGCCAATGTCATCCATCTGGGTGACCTGCCAGCACTGTCCTTACCTGTTCATCAATGTGGGTTTACTGCTGTTGAACCCTCCTCGTGACTCATTCTGTTTCCCTCTCCGCAGCCCCGCTTCCTGTACTGTGCCTGTCTTATTTCCAGAAATCTGTAGTCCACAGGCAGGATCGCTTCTCATCTAAATACTGACAAGTCTTTGTGGGTTCTATATATTTATTCAGAATCACAAGCCATCTTGAAATACCAGACTCCTGTCTTTTGAGAACCTGAGCGGTCTTAGCTCTGTTTGGTGGCTGTAAACCTTTTGTAGGAAGGAGCTGTTCACCAGTGAGGATAGTTGACACTGATGCGGAGTGAGAGAAGATGTCACCCCATATCAATTATTGACCACTGGTGGACTTGGGAGAGTCAGGTACTGTGCTAGAAGCTGAGGCTGTTCTGGGACCAGGGAAAAGGGTCCCTGCTGTGACCAGGATTTTATGGGTAAGTGAGCAACCAACATTTTGCCACGTTATTCCTCAGAGGAGGGGAACGGTCAACCTTTGTTCTTCCCAGGTCACTGGTTTTCGATGGCCCAGCCTAGCGGGTGTCTGGGGTCACGCATGTGTGGAGTGGAGAAATGTATGTTCTGATTCACTCAGCTCTCTATCCTTTGACACATCTGTAAGCCCCAGTACACCTCTGTAGCTTGTTAGTAGTTTCTGATTTTGTTCTACTCCTGCCTTGGTTCTTTCTGATGTCCCAGAGAGTTTCAAGGCACTGGTAATGTCTGCATGCTGCAGGAAGGTTGCACACTAGGGGGTCTTAGTTTTTGTACTCCAGTCAGTTGTGGGGATTTCAAAGATCTGTGGGCTATTAGAGTATGATTTGACCAAGTAGAATTCCTCCATTACCCCTTTTTGCTTTCTTAACAACCTTCATTACTGTTGGTAGCTTTGATGTCAAGCCTCCACCAGAAGTGAACATTTCCTAGGGGTCTGAGATCATGTGTCATTTCTTCTAATCTTATCCAGGACACAGGTACTTGGACACAGGAACACTGACAAAACATATGGGGTTTGATTCGAAATAATTGGGAGAGAGAGTCAAAAGCCAGTGTAAATAGGGCACATGGTGAACATTCAAATCACACCTGAGCTTGACTATTTTTATACAGTCTCATAATATTAACAGATTCAATGCAGTTAGCCATTATTGGTTTCTAATGTGTTAAATAAAAAAAAGGGGAACGCTTTCATAGTTTATTTCTTCCCTGCAAAAGTTTCCTTGAAATAAAAGCATTTTCAAAGGCTGGTCTTCCATGTTGAATACCTTTTTCCACAATCAATATGCTCACATGAAAAGAACCAGAAAAATGATGTACATATATATCTACTTTCTCCAAAAGATGTCTGATTCACCCTCCTCCCCAGTTCACACCCCCTTGCCCAGTGCATCAAAGAATCTTCATCAGACAATAGGTTTTGCATTGAATCTCAAAGAGGAAACAAAAAATAATTCTGTTTATATGCAACCTCCCTGACAACTGAAAAAGAATACTGAACTCAATCATTCCTTACACATGTCTAATTCCAGAAGGGGCCCTTACTAGTTCTTGCAACTACCTAGTGCTCCACACAGAGAAAAATCATTCTTATGTTATGAGAGAGATGTTGAAAAATCCAACAACACGGGCTGTACTTAAAAGTTGACATATTTAGCATTTCTTAGGGTTCCTATATAACCAGAATCTTCAGTTTTGTTCTTTAACTATAATGGCAACTAAATATTCTGAATTATCTTCAAAGTTCACCCGCTCTGATTTATAAATAAATGCCTATATGACATCAATCGTTCTGCAACATGGCACATCAGAATAGATGACAAGAATTAATTCATTTCTCTCTACAGGATCAAATGTTCATGTTTCCCTATGTGATGAAGAACAACATACATAGCTTGGTGTTTCAATTATAAGCATCACTTTAGAACAATAGCCACTGAAATGCGTGTGAATCCCTCAGTTCAGTGTTCCTGACCTCTACTAACTGCTCTGGAGAAGTTCCTAAACTGTCAGGGATTTTTACTGCTTAGTGTCAGTGAAGTCAAAATGGTGGGGTTGAATCTCCACATTTCTTCCCAGTAACCACTGACAGGATGATTTTCACACTGACAGAATCACCCTGGGTCTCTGAACGCGGTCATCCTGCTCACCTTTAACCTTCCTTTAATCAACATTTATAAAGAGTTATTCAAAACACGTGTATTTGTAATTACATGTGCAAAAAAGGAAAAAAAAGCCCACAATAACAAACCTCTAATAGCTGTGGAGACAGAAAAAATATTAGAATCTGATAGTGGCTTAGAATAATGAAGGAAAGGATTGTAGGATTCAGCTTGGGAGTTGATGAGAAGAAAAATCTGCTCTTCAAAATCTTTAATCTGTATGACTTTGAACATGAAATTAAAACATATATTCTCAGAATAAGGAATAGTAAACATAATACCTAAGGTTTTCTTAACCAGACAACTATTTTAAAATGTATTAAACCCTGTGTCTTATAATAATAAGAGATTAGGACTTAGGGAGATATTTACATACAGCATTTTAAGGGAGGTTTTATTGGAATTTTTCCAAACTCTAAAGTAATTGAAACTTGGAGATGTAAAGCAAGTTTCTAAGTTGTACTATTAATTTTTAAACATGATTATTAATTCCAATTATGAAAGTCTAGAATTTTTATGAAGGCTTGATTAAACAACTGCCATAGAAAAATGATTATAAAAGCACTCTTTCAAAGTACTTTTCTTACTCTGTATACTTTCAATTTAATATTTAAGTATAGAAAACAATTTTTTGATCCAAAAAATTTTGATTCAATTTTTTGATTGTTCACAATGGCGATTCTCTATATATACACACACTAATTTCTATATCTCTCTATAACATCTTTAAATCCTTAGGTGGTTAATATCTCAAAGTAGGAACATGAAAATTGATGTTCACAGTATGCGTCTATACTATGGTAGGAAAGCCAGAATTCTCTAAACTTAAATATTTACTTTCCAATTCTTTATAATTAACTTTGCCTCTTTTTCAAAACTTTTAGAAGATAGTAGCCTCAAGAAAAGATTCCATTTCTAAGGCAAATTGTCTATAATAAACTATACTTTTTATGCAGTGTTAGATGTGCTTTTCCATTCAAATACCTTAATTAACCAATATTTTATATTTGATATGATTCATTTGCATTGATTAAGTGAAAATGGATATAAATATAAGTATAATTAATTATGTGGTCTAATTTTTAACATATTTCTTTGACCAAAAATTATTTAGAACATTACACATTTTTATCAAACTTGTAAAGCATTGTAAGAGACTGTTCCTTCTAAACGGTGATATAATCACATAACAGAATCTTTTCTTTCTAATCCATGACTAAAGCATGTGATTATTTATGTTCTCTGTTTGAAACACAAGTTTAGAAAAAAAAATTAACCAACGTTCTTAATAAGCTAGTGGCTTTATTTTGGAATGCGATTGTTTCTTTCTCAAAAATTGTCTGCAGTATTGCTGACATGGGAAAGGCTTACAAAGAACTTCAATCAGGCTATGAACCGTGCAGGCTTCCCTGAGCCAGCGAAACATTGGCCTGAGAGAATGTCCTGCGGCCGGGAACCCACGGGTCATCAGATAAACGTAAAAGCATCTCGCGACACTTCCCTGGCATCGTCCTCTTGGGTCACATTATCAATCTCGGGATTTTAGGAGTCAAATCTATTAATACCTAAAATATATATGGAGACTAAAATTTGCCATAAATATCAGAGTTAAGAAAGGAACCAATTAACTTTTTAAAGGACGTGAAATGCTGGGCAAGTTGGTCTAGTGCTACTTGATAAAGCTATTGTGTAATAGATTCTGGGATCACAGATTTAGGGGACAATGTATAATCCTTCATCAAAGAGTGGCAGCTTAGCCACAAAGCTTCCTATTCCCAATGGGATATTCTTTTAAAAGTAATAACGAGGACTTAAAAACTATGTAACATTCTTCCACCAAAATTAGCCATTTATACCAATGATTCTTAATCCTAAAGGAACCAGAATCTGACTCAGAAAGCCTTGAAATAACTTCCTTTGGGGGAAAAGGTACATGATATACTCTCAATAATTTACATCCATTCCTACATCAAATAGTTATAATCTAGATCTAAATTTACATGGCAAAAATGCCCTTGAAAGCATGATTTTTTTTATGGTTAAAACAAAATAAAAACCAATCTCTGGAAGTCTTACATTAAAAATCATTTCCAAGACATGAGAACTATGGATTGTACTTTCTTCAGCATTTAAAATGTTCACAGTGGACTGTAGTCTTTTCAACACTCAAGGGGTAATTTCACCATCTATCCCTAGTCCTCCTATCACTTCTAAGTGGAATATATGCTACATGAATGATTTAAGTCATTCACATTGTCCTTTTCTTGATAGTAAATACAAGTTCACCAAATCTGAGGAGCTAACATTGCTAAATGCAGTGCAGGACAATTTTTAAAAGCTACTCTCATCAGGTGATAAGAGAAGAATGAACTAAAACAAGCCCTCGGTCTCTCCTTTGGGTCTCTCAAGCAGCTGCATTTTAGAGTTGAACTACATTGTCTGATGGGGCAGGTTTTAGATAAAAGGTGAAGAAAAAGTGGTTCAACTTATGCCACACCTATCCTGACTGAGAACTGGCCCAGCTTGCTAAGATCATACTTAAGGAAAGGGAAGCTAGTGTAAATTTTACTAGGGTAATTTTTAAACCAACGACCAATAAATGAGGTGTCTTAATTTGCTGTTTTAAATGCATACATGCAGTGTATTTTGAATACACTCTCATCTTTCATTTTGGTAAGAAGTAATTTTTCGGGTCATCTGTGTTGGTATTGCATACATATGTATTAATGATATTCTCCAGGTGTCTAGATTATATAAAATGGAATATGCATGAAAATATTGTTATGATTTCTAAAACACTGGGTTTACTTAATCATCTTACCTCTTTTACATATATTTAAAATCTTACAGTGAAGTTAGTGTATGCATTCGTTATTAATATTTCTCAATTACATAATTATGGACTGCAGTGCATACTATACGCATAAGCAAATAGGAACTTGTGGAAGTTTTGATTAGTAAGAACATTGAAAAGATAAAGGGACAATTGTGGAGAATTTAAATGATCAATGATTATATATATATGCCTTTATAAAACAATATTTGAACTTCAAAAAATATAAAATGAAGACATTTTGTTGGTGACTGCTTTATTAGTTGCAGCATATATGCTATAAATCCTTGCACTTATTTATTGATTGCAACAGATATGCTACAAATCCTTGTGTATTATTTAAATAAATTTAATTTCAAAATGACATCCTTTATTTTCCTAAAGTTATAACATTACACATACCACCTACTATCATGCCAGTAAATAATATAGAACACTATGTTAACATCAAAACACACACTAGAAAACAATAAAGGATTTTGTTAGTTGTAAATTATGATGCAAGATCTCTGCCACAAGTAATTTCTTAAATTAATAAGAATTAATCTTACTGGCAAATCAATTTAACATACTGTTTATAAAAATATGACCAATGCCAGTCTTCTCATCTTTGCCTATCTTAATTTTTCAATTGCAGGGAACACAGAATAGGGTATTTTATTTACACTAGAAACAAAAAAAGTTACATAGAAACAAAAAAATTATTCTGAATATGAGGACTTATTTCTGATTTGAAAATGGACCTTCCACTTATGAGTAGTAACTTTAATTTTCCTTTAAACTGAAAATTTAATTTAAATGTCAAATATGCTCACACTGTCACAGGAGAAAAAACAAGTGGAAAATTAAACATAGAAATATCACTTTGAATGTATTATAGGTGGACAGCATTTTTTTTCTTTTTTAATTGGAAAGTCAACAGTCTTAAAGAAGTTCTCCTCAACCTTCACTCGTGTCTGAAGCCAAATTTATGGACAGCTTTGTAAGTTTACACACATAATCTCTTCCTACAAGGTATGAATCTTTTCCAAAGCTATCTCATTCTTTTAGATGTTTCTCAAATGTATGAATCTTTTCCAAAGCTGTCTCATTCTTTTAGATGTTTCTCAAATGAAGCATTAAAGAAATCTTTCAGAACAAGAAGATTAATATTTTAGTTATTGTAACTGTCAAGTTAACAACACTCTGTAAGAATAGCTCTTGTTTTTCTGACAATCGAGAGAGAAAATGTGACCATTTACACCATTATAGTGTAACTTTATGACACTAATAACATTATAGTGAGCTACTTTTCTATGTGGATTTAATTACTAGGTTAGACATGATTACTACTAGATTAAGTACGATTTGCAGTATTTTGCGTACAATCATTCTCATCATCACACAAAACTTAAGTGAAAAAAGTTTACATTTTTAAACACTCATTCCACTTTTGCTTGTAAACAGAAAAATACAATACTGTTGGAGATGTTTTTTGTTTTGTTTGTTTTTTTTTTTTTTGTTCTTTAGAGGAAAAAATTCACAGATTTATTCTTCAAGAACTATAGAACTGACAGTTTTCTTTATCTGGAATTTTTATAAATTCTGAAAGAAATAAAATTAAGAGCTGCTTTCTGGTTTTCATAATTATTTTACATGACAAACCCCGCACCAGCTTTTTTAAAAGGGGCTATTTTAAAGAACCAATCCCATAGCAATTCGTTCCCCACCTACATGTTGACAAGTCCCAAATTCTCTGATAAAAGTATCAGCAGAGATATTACCCTTTAAAAGAGCATGTGACTAAGAATAAACAGTAAGCAGACTTTTCAGTAGGCTCCCAATTATAGTTACAAAATAAATACATCCCACTAGTGACATATTCATATGTGCTTCATGCAAAAACCATTAAAATGCTTCATGCATGTCTCATTGTAAATTAAATGAAAGAAATTCAATGCTGTCTTATCCTTCTCTGCATGACATACCTTTCAGGGTATCGTCCAAGTATCTACTCTCTTAAGAATCCCTTCCAGCACAGAAGTCAAAGGCTGCACACAAAAGGCTGGCCTCTCTTGAGGAAGGAAGGACTTCTTTGGGAACTCCCCCAAACACACCTCACCTCACACTGATAGGGGCTCCCTCGTACTGATCATAAAATATTAGTGAAACTCCACTTCTCCAAAAGAGAGCTTTTTTTTCCTCCGGGGAAAACAGAAACCACACATTCATATCACCTAGTCTATTCAGAAGTACTTCAGAATCTGAGAGGAGTTAGAGATTGCCAAGCTGTTCTTGCTTTTTAAACGATGGCAATCTGAATGGGAATTATCTCAAGAATTCTGACAAGTTTAAGCAATAAGTGAAGAAAAGACAGAATGAATAAAAATGTATTGATTATAAACTTCATGGCCAAAAAGATAAGTGACCTTGTAAGCTACCTCCAGGAGGATAATTTTAAATAACTAGATTTTTTTTAAAAGTCCATACCATTTATAAAATCCTAAATTGGTGTTCAGTCCCATACACAAAGAAAGCATACCTTTAAACAGCACTGCTAATACATGAACTTTCTCCATCAATATGAAGTACTGGCTACAATAGCTGTAAGATCCTGAATTAATTTTAAAAGCCTATGATGCTCATATTCTCAAGCAGGTATATACTTTAAAAATGAAAGAATTTAGAAGTTAATTTTCTTCTGTACTTACCCAATTCATACAAATGACCAAATTTATCCTTTACAGACAGCCTTTCCTATTAAACACTGCCACACACACAATGTTCAAAGGACAACCACTCCTAGTAAAAAATATTCATTTTCTCTTCCATTTCTCACCCCCCTACACACACTCTCCATATACCTCTGCTTTTGTTCTTAAGGCAGAGACCTAGTAGATAAGATAGCTGATAATTTAAAATAATATGATCCCACCCCAGGGCTAGTGAATTGCATCATCCACACTCCTCCCCATTGCTCTAATAGAAGTAAAAAGTCTTCCACAATAGTTGAAATCATTTTCTCAACCAACGGCATCTTACACTAATTTTCACATAATTGCACATGAAAAATACACAGCGAATAAAAATACTTGCTTGTCTCACAGCACTTCTTCAAAAAGGATCATTTCTTTTTGATATGCTTCAGCATAAATCTGCAAACTCGATGGGTGGAAGAAATGGCTTTTATAACTGCCACATCACCATAAGAGCTCATGAGTTCTTTCAGTGATGAAAAGGCAGGTAACCATATTTTGGCTACATAACACAATGTCCTATCTGCTCCTTGACATGTTAGAACCGCTTTGAAATCAGAGCATTCAGTTAAGACTGCCACCTATCACAAAGTTGATGTGAAAAGTCATCATCCCAGTATCAAAGGGCAGCAAAGTCCTGACTATTACTGGTAGTACTAGTTTTCATATGATAAGATTTCAATCATCTACTCATATGACTTGGGAGCAGTTTTATGATCCTGACATGAATTTGCACAGGGACTTATTTAAAGTAGAAAGAAGCCAATTTGAGTTC
Organism: Uropsilus gracilis; assembly: GCA_004024945.1. Classification (NCBI taxonomy): domain Eukaryota; kingdom Metazoa; phylum Chordata; class Mammalia; order Eulipotyphla; family Talpidae; genus Uropsilus; species Uropsilus gracilis. The sequence goes on along the minus strand of PVHY01012890.1, from coordinate 4,547 downwards.
ATTACCTTCGCCTTCAAGGAGTCTATGCAGCTATTTTAACTGCCCAGTCAGCTGAGTTATTTAAGCAAAATCATACTAAAATCGATCAAAATGATTTGAAATGAATGAAATCTATTTGTAGTTTTGTTGTAGGAATCAGTTCTGTGTCTTAAAGCATTTTTCTGCATTTTGAGAGTTATATGCTAACGGTTGGCTAAAATAAGGCTTTGAAATGCCTTGTTGTAGCGCTGAAGACTGTCTTCAATGGATGTTTTTAACTAAAAAAATCTATCACCATAGAGAAGAAAGTGAAAATATGCTAAACCTATTTCTTATCGAGTCCTTTTTTGCTGAAATCCAAGAGCAATGTCACTGTGGGAACTTTATATGGACAATAAAGCAATCAGATCTTTATTTAAAAATTCCATACATGATGGCTATATTAGAAGACTGAGCTATATTAATCTTATACGCTACACTTTTTATATTTTGCTTTATAGAGACTATAAGCGTGTATCACAGTAAGCAAGGCATCATGGACCAAAGCCCAGGGAAATCTTAGCATGATCTTTCAGTAGAGAATCAAAAGCTGATAAAGCTGAGTTCGACTAGACACAACTAAGAAACAAATGTAAATATCACAGTAGGGATGATAATATTCTCCATCTTTCCAGGTTTCCAAAGAGGATAAAGAATTACCACCACATGCACTACCTTTTATTGTTAGGATTATGCCCACTACCTGGTGAAATAAAGTTAGAACACATAGATTTAGATTTCTAATTGAAGAAATCCTTGAGAAACTCTAACTAGAGTGCTGATATAAACAAACAAACAAAAATCTTAGGTGGATAATGTATTCCATTTATGACTCAAAAGATCAGTTTAAAACCCTTTGAAGAAGGGGGAAAATACAGCTTGAGGCATATTGTAATGGGGGGTCAAACACTTTGGTTGAAAATGTATTAATGAATTGCTTCCTGGTGCTTTCTAGAATTCTTAGAGAAAGTTCAAAATTAAGTCCCCAAAAGGATGTTTTAATTATGAGAAGCAATATTTCGAAACTCATACAAGGCCTCACACTTGTTTGGAAACAAATGACTTCTCAAGATGTAGAAGTATTACTATCAATCACCAACAAGTTAATTCTACATAATAAGGCAGGTTTGGATGCAAACTGATCCATTGTGGAAAGCTGTATCTAAAATTGATTACAACAGCACTCAAAATGAATGCAGCCCTCCAAACCACTTCTTTGCTCAGAAACATTAATCTCAATTAGAAGGAGAGCTTCATAATGGTAATGCTTGGTATTAAAAAGTATGAAATTAATCAGTTTTTATAAGATATAACAATCAGTTTTGAAACTCAGAAGTTTTTATTTTTTTTTCCAGGCACAAAATTATCCATTAAGACACTTAAAATAGCTAATATCTCTAAAATCAGATTTTAAATATGTTCCAGAAACTTACATGACATAAATTTTCAAGAATGAGTTATTGAAACTTTTGAGTAGCACTGAATTACTGGGTTTTCTGTACACCTCTTTATTCTGAATGCCTGTTAAATTCTTCTCCGGACTACCATGTTACTCACTCCACTTTATAAAACAAAAACACTGTAACTGCAGATTAAAGGAATGTACAATTGGCTGCAAATCAGAGTTAAAGGCTGATAGTGAATTGCTATATTCTTTGCTGACATTTTTAATATAAATGAAGATTGTCTTTAATATAAATGAAGGTAAGCATCAAAGTGGACATTGAACTAACAAATAAAACACTGGGTGGTTAAACAGCATCCAACTGAACATGCCTAACAGGTTTCTAGCATACATGTCCAAGACAAGGGTAGACATTTCATGGGTGCTAGAGCATCTACAAGAGTCACATAAATATAATACCCAGATGATAGTCTTCAGCTACCCAGAAATGGAATTTTTAAAGGAGGTAATGTTTTCATTGCAATATTCAATGATGATAAACTAAGTTATCTTTAAGGCACGTCTATCTCCCACTACGACCAGTTTCCAGTTTAATTTGCCAGTTCCCCTGTAGGTAGAAGAAACTTCAATATTCCCAAACACACTTTCAAAGCTATTGCAAAAACACTGGCTTTTCTATACCAAGGATCAAGTTGGTCAACTATTTCTGAGAGATCATTCTACTCACATGGATAGCCATCTACTTCATCCTGGCTTATTTGCTTAACTCTTTACAAAGAGAATAATTACTCCAGGTTTCCAGAAGGAAAGCTAAGAAAGACTATCTTGAACTTGCTAACTGGATTATTGTTGTTTAGCTAGGTTTTCTTTCCAAATAAATTTAAAACTTTTCACTCTGTTTTGTTTCTTTCTTCTAGTCAAAGAAAAGATCCTTATCTTTCTTTGTCTTCACCCCAATAAAGCAGGTTCTCCTTTCTAACTAAAAGACTGATGACACGCCTACAAGATTATAGACACCAAAGCCTCTGTGATTTACCTAAAACATTTCTTTCTGGAAAATAAACACAGTCAGGCAAAATAACTCAATTTGGAAAATAGTCACAAGACTACTATACATCTATTTTATTTTCAATCATGAAGCCATTCTCATTAGGGTTGATATTGTTTATCCATGGCTTGCTAATATTAATGAGATTGGCACAGGATACTAATATATCTTCCAAATATATAATTATTAGTTGTTTAAAAAATAAACATATTTACTATAAGAATGAGCAGACACCAAAATGTTTTAGTAAAAAAAAAAAGAGTTTTTCTCATACTATATATACCTTCTAAAATCACTAAAATAAAATATATTTTCAAATAGTGAACAAATAGTACCTTTGAGTAAAAAGGACTATTAAAATTCATGGCAGAAAAAAAAAGCCAAGATTGTTCAGAAAAATGCAACAGGAAGCAAGATCTACACAATCGTGTAGTACACAATAGAATAACTAGACTCATTATAAACCCCTATCTTTGAAGAATTTAGGAATAATTTGTGAATGCCATGACATTTTAAAGTGGGATTAGCAAGTCTTATAACTAAAGTCACCTCTCACTCTTAGAGCAGGAATTAAATATTTGTTCTGCATTTAGAATCACACATCCAAAGTTTCCAGGCTCTGACAAGGATTTTAGACACTAAGAAACACAAGTTGCAACTTTGGGATAATTAAGCCTGCATGAAGGAAGGCGCAAAAGAAAGCTCTCGGAAATCTTGGGCTCCCACCGAAGCTATAATGAATATGAGTAATACACTTACTCTGCATTCTAACCTCAGTTCCTAATTTCCTAGAAAGACCACAAAGCCTTCTCCAGGTAGGCAACGGGGAAGAGGGGGCGGCCACTCGATCTCAAACAAATCCACTAAAGGAATAAAATTACCAAGTTCAGTTCAGTTGCAAAACTGTCTTTCGGGATCCTCTTCCAAGCCTCCCAAGGATGCCAGGCTCAGATTGTTTTCGCCATTTGACAGAAGGGAAAGGTAATGCCTGAGCATAGTCCTAGTTCCAGAGAAAAGACCAGCCCGCGGATGGTGCCAGAGCCTCCAAACGTCTGACAAATGCATTGTCAGAAGATAAGACCCGGGGAGAAGCCCCGAGCTCCAGGCCCCCCCCCCCCCCCCCACCCCCGCCGCCGCCCTGGCTTCTGGGACTGGCTGAGGAAAGTCCTTGGCCTTTCGCTTCCCCTGCACTTACCCCAGCATCCCTGGAAACTTTTCTCCAGCTTTCAGTGCCACTGAGTGCAGGGAACACAGGCTGGCTGCGGCGCACAGCGGCTCTCAGGCCGCCTTTCTCCGCACTGATGCCTCGCAGCAGGTCGCGCGGTGACGCCCGCCCGGGCATGCGTTGGCATCCAGGCTGCCCAGGAAGGTGCCACCGGACTTGAGGCTGAACCTACCTCCGCGCACCCTCGGGGCAGCTCTTGCTCTCCAGCGGGCGAACGCCGCACAGACTCCGGCTGCGCGGACGCCTGACCCGGGCTTTCCCAGCGGCCAGGTCCGGACACTCGCCCCTGGCCGCGTCCCGAGTTTGCAAAGGAAGTTTGAGTCCATGTGCCCCGCCCGCGCAGCCTCGCCCGCTCTTCCTCGCCGCCTCCCAGGAGGGTTCCCGGCAGCTGGACCAACCTCCTGGCCGCTGCCCGCGAGTGGCCGCAGCAGCCCCGCGCTGCCCGCGAGTGGCCGCAGCCCCCCGATTTCGGCGGACACCTCCTCAGAGGACGCGGCGCCCCCCCACCAAACGGAGGGTACCCCCCGAACAGGGCCGGACGAGCCGGGCTCCCTGCCCCCACGGGGCGCCCACCCTCGGGCCAGCCTTGTCCCCAGGGAAGCCGGGGGGGAGGGCCCCGGGCGCCCCGCACGCGGGAGCGCGGCCCGCACCCCGGGCGAGCGGCGCCCCGAAGTTCCCGCTGAGCCCGCGCGAGCGTCAGGCGCGCGGGGCCGGCCCGGGGCAGCCGGGGAGCGCGGCCGGCGGGCGAGGGTGCCCGGGTTCCCCCGGCCCCCGGCCCCCCTGGCCGCCGGCTCCGACGCGCTCGCCGGGCACCCGCCCCCCGCCTTCCCCCTCCCCCCCCCCCCCCCCCC